>PVKZ01004187.1:0-93771 GCA_004027375.1 Macroglossus sobrinus | reverse complement strand
CTCTCTCTTCTCTCTCTCTCTCTCTCTCTCTGTCTCTCTCTCTCTCTCTCTGTCTCTCTCTGTCTCTCTGTCTCTCTCTGTCTCTCTCTGTCTCTGTCCCTATCTCTCTCTCTCTCTGTCTCTCTCTGTCTTTCTCTATCTCTCTCTCTCTCTTCTCTCTCTTCTCTCTCTTCTCTCTCTCTTCTCTCTCTCTTCTCTCTCTCTCTTCTCTCTCTCTTCTCTCTCTCTCCCCCTCCCTCTCTCTCTCTTTTTTTTTTTTTTTTTGCTGAATACTACTCCATCGCATGGATTTACCAGATTTTTACTCATTCGCCTGTTGAAGGACCTCCTGGTTGCTTCCAGTTTAGGTGATTTTAAAGGCTGTGTTCAGTTTTGCGAGAACCTGGTGACCTGCCTTGCGAGCGGCCGGGCCGTTTGCATTCTGCATCTGGACTGAATGAGAGCGGCTTCGGTGGACTCGCATCCTCCACGGCCTTGGTGTCATTTATGTTTTGGATTTCAGCCACTCGAATAAGTGGTGGCGGCATCGCATTGTTATTTTAATGGGCATTCTCTAGTGACAAATGATGCCGACCATCTCTTCTTATGCTGATGTGCCATCTGTATGCGGAAGGAACCCCTTCAGCCCATCAAATCGGCTCTGAATACTCCAGAGACTGACGGGTTTCATCGGTGGAGGAGGCTGATGATATCAGGGAAGGAGGGGAAATAGTGTTGGACGTTAGGTACCTAAGGGGAGGCCAGAGTAATTAAAATGTAACAGAGAGGGTTCGAATGGGATGAACTTGGAAACTAAATAACGAGAGACGACGTGGAGAGAAACGTGAAGTCACTTGAAGTTTTGCCCGAGCGGGGACGACGAGGGGCCCGGGCTCGCATCTTTCTCTCCTCTTTGTATGGACGAGGTTTTCTAACTTGGGGCAGCAATCCGTCCTCCGCTTGCCCGCGCGGACCTGCGACCGCGAGAGTCACTAAGATTGTCCCCTGAGCGTTTCCGTAGCTGAACCGTGGCCCAGGCGAGCAGGACTCGCACGCGCACAAGGGGACTGAACCCGGAGGAAGGGCCAGGGCTGCGCGGCTGTGCGATGCGATGCGCGGGGATGCGATGCGCGGGGATGCGATGCGCGGGGATGCGATGTGCGGGGTTGGGGGGCAGAACGAGCACCTGGAGGGGGCGGGCCCCGAGTCCTGTCCGCAGGAAGACGCACCTGCTCCCAGGAGAGGACCCGCCTCCAGCGAAGGTGCGGGGGCCCCAAGGCACCCCGAAAACGAAGTCGGCACCGCCGCCCCGAGCTGGGGGAGCGGGGCCCCGACGGCGCAGGCTTCCTCAGGCTATGGCCCCTTCGGGGACCGAAGGTGCGTCACCGTCACCGACACCGTGCCGCAGGAAAGCCGGCGCCCCGGGGGGTGCGGGCCTCATCTCTGGGGCACGATGGGGCGCCAGCCGCACCTTCCAGCTCAGCCGCTCGGGTCCGACGGCTGAGTGACCAACGGACGGAGCCCCAGGGCCACCTGTGCCGCCTCGGCCAGCCTCCGCCGTCCAGGGCCAGCCGCACCCCTCCCCCTCCTAAAACAGCCACAGTCCCGCCGACAAGAATCTGTTCCGAAAAGCTTAACATGCAGAGTGAGTGCAGGAAGGGTGGCCATGGCAGTTGCTCCCGGGGACGAGGCTTTTCCCAGGGAATTGTCATTTTTTCCCTGAGGGCCGTGCTCCCCCATCTTCGTCATGCGAGGTCCGGCAGGCCCCGCGACCGTCCGCTGGCCTGAGCCTCAGCGTCGGGCCGTGGGTGGCTCCGCGTGGCCGCTTGCATTTATCGAAGCAAATCGCGTGTACGTGGACCTGAGCGGTCCGGACTATGTTGCTCGGGGTCTCCCGTCGCCCCGACCAGCCCCTGAGGGCTCACCCTTGGCCACTGGCCATGCTCCTGCCCTCTGGGGGACCGACCCTGGCCCGCCCACCTGTCCCCAGTCACCATGTCCAAAATGGCAGCTGCCCTGTCACCTTCCCTGATGGGCTGGACGAGCCTCTTTGGTTGACTTGAAACTGCTGCTCACACCTGCAGGAGCCTGGTCCGCCCTGAGACGGCCGCACTTGTGTGTGGTTGGCTGCCCTTCCCCGCCCCACAGTCCCCAGTGAGGTCTCTGCCACGGGCTGACCTTTGTCCAGGCACCAGGCCCGTGGAAGCCAGGGCTGGGAGTATGCTTGGCTCTCCCTGCTCATCCGCAGAAGGAAAGAAAACTGATTTTCCCAGACTTAAGAAATGCACATGAACAACGCTACTCTGCCACGAAAAACAGATCAAAAGCAAAATCGATTAAGCCGCACATCCGGAAACAAACCGTGTAATCTGCGGTTCACTCGCGTGCTTTCTGCGCATCATCCCTTTCAGTCCTCTGAGGGGTCTGCCGGGTGTGATGGTGCCTCGTGGCTCTCCAGGGTTGCTGGCGACCCATCAACTCTCTGGCCGCTGGTGCTGTGAGGTCAGAGCTCGCCCCGTCTGCTGGTTCCCGGATTCCACACTGACATCTGCGTGAGCGAGCTCCTTGCTGCAGCCCCCTCCCGGCCCTGCCCCTGTGCGCCGGCCTCACAGCTGGGAGCGCCAATTATAACATTGTGGCATCTTTCGCTGTGCCGGTTACATTGTTGCAGCCTTCGCTGGGCTGGTTACATTGGTGCAGCCTTCGCTGGGCTGGTTACATTGTTGCAGCCTTCGCTGGGCTGGTTATATTGTTGCAGCCTTCGCTGGGCTGGTTATATTGTTGCAACCTTTGCTGGGCTGGTTACATTGGTGCAGCCGTTACTGGGCTGGTTACATTGGTGCAGCCTTCGCTGGGCTGGTTACAGTTACCTTTTTGTAGTCTCTAGCCACTGGTAAGCCATCCCAGGACATGACTCGTATTTTTCTCTTTATTCCAAGTCCCAATTACAGTGCCTTGAATCAATGTGAACCACCAACGAGCTCTGAAATCTCATGGATAAAAATGAGAACGAGGCTTTTAGTCTCCACAAGCACTTAGGGTATTTAAGGGTGATCTGTGCTTGATATCTTTCTTTTATCTCGTCCCTGACAGGAAAGCAATTAAGAGAGTAGGGACAGTTTACAGTGCTGTGAAAGTGACAATTGTATAGACATTTCTCATCTTAGCTTTGGAAGAAAAACAATTTACAGTTCATGTTAGTCCATCTAGAAAATGGTGCTTGTCAGATCGCATTTTGTGGAAAACAGGACACTTGTATAGGAGGAAAAAAAGTCGTGGTATGGACTACTTAGTAAGAAACTTGTTTGGAGATGCAAAATGCTAGTTTACTGTCATGATGTGTCTTAAAAGTTCAGGCGATTGAATTCTCCAAGTTGTTATCTATATTATTGAGTCAAGGAATATAATCAGTAATCTCGTAATAACTCTGTATGGGGTCAGATGGGCACTTTCTAAGTTATAGAAATGTCTAATCACTGTGCTGTACACCTGAAACTAATATAATATTGTAGATCAACTATCATTGAAAAATGGAAGCTATATATTTAAATAAATGAGCTAAATTTTATTACTATATAATTTATGCCCTGTAGAATATTTTGAAATTACAGAAAAGTATAAAGAAAAATAATAAATCACCTATAATGAGAACTGGAAATACAGATGTAAAAAAATTATGTACATAATTATATATTTTTGATAAATTTGTCTATGGCTTTTAATCTGAAAAGTCATTTTCTCATCAAAACATCCATTAATTGTTCACCTACTTCAAATATATAATTCATTTATATTAAAAAGATAAGTATTTTTATATTATCTTGGATATCACCAAGATGTCCCAACTTGACCTGTAGATTCTGGGTAATCCCAATCGAAGCTTCAGTAAGTTATTTTGTGGATCTCGAAGGAATGATTGTAAATTTCCTTTGCAGACGGAGGACCCGGAGGACCCGGACGAGCCAGCGCAGCGTGTAGGGAGAACGAAGACGCAGGGCTGACGCTGCCTGCGGCCCCCGAGGGTGCAGCGACCAGGCCCGCGGGCCGTGTTGGCAGGAGGGACGTGTCAACGGCACAGAGCGGACGGCCCGGACACAGGGCCACACGAATACAGCCGACTCTCTCCGCCAGAGGGGCCAAGGCAGCAGGGCGGAGCGAGGCCTGTGTCGCAGGTCACCACAGAACGACCGGTGACCACGCACACGAGGCGAGCTGAGACACACTCCTACACCCTCCACGCAAAGCGACTCAGGATGGATCAAAGACCTAAATGCAGAACAGCACAAAGCAAATGATAAAAATGGGGGTCCCCACGGACCCGGCAGATTCACAAACTCAGGTGGCTTTGCCATCCCAAGGCCAGGTGGGGTCGTTGTCCCCAGGTGCTCAGGGGTGACCGCACTACCACAGCACCCGGGGCCCACGGTGGGGGCAGTGCGACACTTACAGGAGGATGGTCCCTCCCTGGCCAGACGGCCTGGCAGGCTCACGGGGCTCCTGTGCCAGTTAGCACTGCCAGGTCGGGCAAGCCCTTCGCTGGCCGTGTCTCCCAGCTTGTGCATCACTCCCGCGGGTGAGGGGAGGACCTCACAGGGCCCAGGGTGCCACAGGCCACACCGGAAAGGGTGCGGCCCAGGGTGCCACAGGCAGCGTGCAGCGCACAGCTCAGCAGGTGCTGACGGCCGCAAACGAGGACGTGCCCTTCCCCGCCACGTGGTGGTGGCACCCGTGGCCCCAGAGATAAGCCACCCAGCCATCTCCTGTGAACCGGCATCGGAACGAAGGGTGGCTTTGCTGCATTCATGTCTCGCATCGGTGGGAGAAATAGGAATCGTTACAGGAATTAAAGGGATGAGAGGGAGGGGTGAGCATTTATCTTCAAATTTAAAGAGCGTAGCAAACAGCAAGCCACGTTCCACGTCTGAGGACTCTAAGATGTGTCTTTCCCGGGAAATCCGTGTGCAGGAGCACAGAACCCCCCAGCTGGCCCCGACAATTAGGGTTCCAAGCATCGCCTTTCATTTGGGAAATAAGGACTGGAACCGACCAGAGTTCGTTTCTTGCATACAATCTAGGATTTGCAAGTGGCTGCCCAACAGGTATTTCCCGTGGTTAAACCAATCACAGAGGATGCAAAACCGTGCAAGAGTGAGTCCCGTTTCTGTCGTGTGGAGCGCAAACGGCAAAGGCTGTTCCGCTGTGATCGAAGCCCCACGGGAGACAGCGCGGGGGACAGCCAGACGGCCCCGGACGGGGGAGGAAGGACGCTCTCGGAAGGGGCACCAGGTGAGCAGAGTCTCAGGAGCTACCTGGACATTTTCCTCTTGGGAAATGCGATGCTACATTATGCCTGATGCCAACTTTGTTTTTTAATTGAAGACATGTCTGGCTCGTCAATCGTCTGCTTCTGTAGCTTTGCAAAGGCAGCTTCCCTTGCTTCCCGTGTTAAACGCGGCGAGGAGGGCGTCGCTGTTCTTCCTTCTGTCGTGGTGCAGGATTGCACAGCCTTTAGCCCTTTCTCGCAGAACTTCATCTCAATCTAGAAAAGTCTCGTGGGTCTGAAACCGTCGTTGAGGGGCACAGCTCCGCGAGCGCGTCCCGGCTGCCACCGCCCTCCCGGGGCCCCACGCGCCTCACGGCGGCCGCTCCCTACCCCCTGAAAGCCGACGGGTGCCCCGCGATTATGGCAGTCGTTCCTTTTATTTTATTTTATTTTATTTTTTAGCTGTGGCATTTTCTTTGTTTTTCTTTTAAAAAAGATAAACTCAAGTAATATAGTCATGGCAGAAAAATAGGAAACACAAGTAAACAAACGTAGAAGTGCATTGTCTAGAAAGAACAATTATTCGTGCATCAGCTGACGTCCTTCCAGGCTTGTGTGCGTGTACACATAGAGTAAGTCCATGCACTTAATAGTCTGCTTTCGCTCTGAGGGTGTAAGACTTTCCACATAATAAATAAAACAGCATCATCATTTTAAGTAACTGCTGCTTCGACTAGGCCATAACTTATTCAACATTTTTTTAGCCGGAGAGGAGAGAAGCAGCTTTATCAATAATAATGGACTTTAAAGGACGTAAAATGGCAAAAGATCTCGGGAGACCGTGTGGGCAAGCGCTTATATGTTACTAGTAGAATCGGTTTTCCTGAAAACCACTCGCAGCATACATGGCGATCTCAGGATTGTGGAGTAAAGGTGAAGCAGGTAAGAATTCTGATCTCACAGGGTCCTACGTCCTGGAGGAAGAGACGAGCTCCTCAAGCAAACGTTTCTTCACCAAGCTGCATACCGCTTGAGCAGAAATGTATGGTGCCTACGATGGCTGCAGAAAAGGCATCATGTTTATGCAGAGAAGTCTCCATCTCCCTCTGGTTGAGTGGGAGAAGGCTTTGTGGGGAAGCTGACACTTGATGGATGGTTCAGAGTGATGCATCTCCTGTCAAAACTGACTAGACGGTTCCCAGTGAGGGAAGAACAGCCACGCAGAACGCACTGCAGGAGAGAGACCTGAGCCTGGGGCTCCCACAATGCCCTGCCTGAGAGATGGACAGGCACCTGGAGTTTCCCACAGTGCACTGCAGGAGAGATGGACAGGCACCTGGAGTTTCCCACAGTGCACTGCAGAGAGATGGACAGGCACCTGGAGTTTCCCACAATGCCCTGCAGAAGAGATAGACAGGCACCTAGAGTTTCCCACAGTGCACTGCAGGAGAGATGAACAGGCACCTGAAGTTTCCCACAGTGTACCCCGACCCCCACCCCCGACAGCCCGGCCCAAACCCCTGGGGCCAGCACGGAGCAGAGAGCGTGGGGGACATTGCTGAGTCACCGCCCAGATCGGGAGCTGGGCCAGAACCCCTGGTCGCCCCCGCCCCTGGAGCTGGGCCCGCGGGGGGCCGTCCGGTCCAAGTCTGGAGGAAGCCTGCAGCAGTTCCAGACGCCCGGCGGGCGCAGGAATATTTGTTCAGTAAATTTGGGACCGTGTGTGGAAGTGGCCTCGCCCAGGTCCCCCATGCGGTGGGTCCCCCGTGTGGTGGGTCTGGGAGACTCGGGTAAGTAACCCGGGAAGGGAGGGCGGGGCCCCCCACAGGCAAGGCACCCGCGTGAAGCTTCCCGTCCGGCTGGCGCAGGCGCGCCTTGCAAAGCCAGGGCCTCCCTTAGCTTCCGCCTCGTGGTTCTGCAAACTGTATGATCTGGGGACAGGCCTAACTCTTCGTGACAGGTCTCTCCGGAGCAAATGAGTGTCCCCAAGCACCTGTCACATACAGGTGTCAATCAAGCCACATCTTACAACAGAAACGCTTTGCGTAGGAGCCAACAGATACCAACTGCGAACAGGGCCAGTTTGTCACCACCCCCGGTAGCTCCTGGCTGTCACTGCAGTGGACTCGCCGTGGACCAGATCATCCTCCAGTAACAGGGCAGGCGGTGAAGGCTGTCGCTAGGCCGCTGACAGTTCTGGTATCTGCCTGGCGGGGTCCCCTTCACAGTCCCTTCAGCGATGGGTGGCTGCCACTCAGGACGGCCCCGCCCACTGTGGCTTGGGGCGGAAACGGCTCTCCCAGCGGACCGCAAACAACAGCGGGACCAGCAGCTGCAGAAAAGCGAGCGGCCGGGGGGCGTCCTGCACGGGGAGCCGTGTGTGGTGTGGGGGCGTCCGAGGGGTGGAGGGTGCAGGCTCTGTCCACAGAAGGCAGCGGTGCAGGGACAGCTGCTGAGACGGAGCCCCCGGCACCGCGGGCCTCGGGCACGCCCAGAGCGCATGCCCGCACGGGCGTGGTCAGCGGACGTGTGTAGACGCTGGCGTGTCAGCACCCAGAAGTTCCCTCCAAAAAAGTCACCTTCGGGCTATTCTCGGACAGAACGGAGTCCAGAAAAACGCACTCGATGGCCGATAGAATTTGGACGAAGTTTGAGAGGAAAGTCATGTTAACAGCAATGCCGGAGAAGCCAGACGTCTCCGTGAAAAGAGATGAACCTTGACCTCTCACTCTGGATAAGCCACAGAACTACCTTGAACTACCCCATAAACCTGAACGCGCAAGCGGACCCTACAAAGCATCAGGAAGAAAGTATGGAAAGACCGTTGTCGATCTCGGAGTGGGCCGCACGCAGCATGCACGCAAGAGAAGAGCTTTAATGAATAAAATGCAAATTCCATAAGCTGGGATTTATGCAAGTTGAAAACGACTGTTTTTCAAGAGACTTTATTAAAAAACGGAAGCGTCACGGATTTATAAAACTTACTGTGTGTTCCATTGCTAAGCATGGAAAGTGCAACCTATTAAAACTTTTCAAAACAATGAAAACGGGAGAAAATAGTTGCAATTCTTATATGTAAAGAATTCTACCCCAAAATGTATAGACTCCAGAAACGCAATTAAAAAAGATAAACTACCAATTAAAAAGGGGGTAATTGCGAACAGACTGTGGACAACATAAGACACACAAGGGCAACGGCACATGACGGGGTTCGATGTCGCTGAGTTAAAAAGCAAATGAAAATTAAAACCACGCCACGATCCCACGTCACACCCACCAGAGCGCCGAAGATCAAAAGCACCTGTCACAGCAAAGCCAACCAGGATACGGGACATCGGGGAAACGCACGCATGGCTGGCCGGAGTGTACCACGTGTTCAACCACTTGGGAAGGAATTTCTTATCAAGCTACGCGCAAGCTTGTCGTAGACTCAGACATTCTACTTCTCAGAAAGAAAACGGAGACGGACACCCGCAGAGAGACGTGTGGACGTGCGCGTGTCAGCTTTGGCTCTGGAAGCCAGAAACGGCCCCGATGCCCGTGAGCAGGTGAATGAAAACGCAAACTGGGGGGGGGGCACCGTGAACACGGGTCACGTGACACACGTGGCACCTCAGACATGGCGCGGGGGCGGCGGCCACCGCGGGCTCGAGCCCCCCCCAGTAGAAAGTCCCTCGCCAGCAGCGGGACAAGGACGGAGCTTCTCTGGGCCGGCCGTGTGACGCGAGGGGCTGGTGGCAGGCAAGGGAGCCGTGGAGAAGGTTGACAAGGGACTTCCGGAGGTGTCACGAGGCACACCCGACTGCTGTGTTGGTGGCTCGTGTGCGGACATTTGTCGAAACTCCTAGAAGTGGATAAAATCCGCGACCTCCCGCGAGTGGCTCGCTCCCGGGTAGTGTTGGTTTGAAGTGGCATAAGCACGTCCCGGCCCTGGGACGACCCCCCGGAGACCCCCGCCGTCCCCATGGGTAGCACTGTGTCACCGCCCCACGCCGCACAACGTAGCGCCCGCAGACGCAGTAAGAGACAACAGCGCGGCTTCACGCCGCGCTCGCGGTGAGCCGGGGAGCCGTGCTGGGGGAGAACTCAGGTGACCCAGTGGAGAAGCAGCTTGGGGAGCCCAGGACCCCGAGCTCACGGAGGCCAAGGAGAGATGGGGTGCCCTCCCCTCTGTCCCCTTAAACGGTTTCCATGTCGTCGGTTTCGCAGTTCATTTTGCCTCCGATCTGCACATTTGTTTTTTTGTGGCCGCCTGCAAGCTGTAAGCCTGAGCACTCCGAGTGTGTCATGTTTGCATCTATTTAAGTAAAATCACAGTAAAAGAATTTAAGTAAACATGGGGGGGGGGTCTGTGAGAATATTTTCTGCTCCTAAAGAGATCAGGACAGTATCCAGGCTGGGAAGCGCTGAGCATTGCTAAATGGCGCGTCGCTTGGAAGGGACCCAGGACTCTGGACTGGCGGCCAGCCAGGGAACGAGGCGGCGCTGGCAACGGCGCGCGCGCTGGGTTCGGGGACAGTCCTGCCGCTGAGCGCCCAGGCCAGGCTTGCTGGCACGGCCGGGAAGGAATTCTTGGGTAGGAAAAGCGGGGGCTTCGAGTCCACGCATGAGGCGCTTTCGGGAAGACGGGCCACACGGCAGAAGCCGCTGGCGGCGACCCCCGCAAGGTGGAGTTTGGGGGGCTGCGGGTGTACGTGGGGTCGCTGAATTCTATCAAGGCACCCTTTCATTTGGCACGCAGGGCTTTCGAATTCACTAGCGACAGAAAACTCCAGTTCAGAGCGACTTCGGTCAAGAGAGATGCGCGTTGGCTGCGGCGACTGCAGACGCGGATCAGAACGTGCTCTGCACCTGGGGGGGGCCCTGGGCCGCGTTTTCGGGGCGGGTTCGTCTTCCCGTTTCCCTGTTCTTCTGGGCTGTCTGCCTGCCCCCACCCTGCGCTCCATCCCACGCCTGCCGCGGTGCTCAGCCCGCGCTGGGGGCCCGGGAGCCGAGCGCAGTAACGCGAGAGCGCCGCCGGGCCCCAGCGGTCTGGCGCCTGACCCCTGGGAGGGCCGTGGGCCGGAGGCGCTGTGGCGAGAGAGCAGCCCGCGCCAGCAGGGCTCCAGAGCGGCCTCCGAACCCCGGTACCAACGCCGAGGAGAAGCCGGCCGAGTCCACGGGGCACCCAGCGCCCGCCAGAGACCTCCTCGCCTGGACCTGTCCCGAAGCAGGAGAAAAGCCTTACACGATACCACCCAAGAAGGCGCAGCAGCGTGCCCGGCGTCCCCGCCGACGCACCTGCCCCCCGCGGACACGCCCACGCCCACGCCCACGCCCATTGCCACGCCCACCCACCTGCCCGCCGCGGCCACGCCCATGCCCACGCCCATGCCCACGGCCTCGCCCACGGCCACGCCCACGGCCTCGCTGCTGTCCTCTCAGACCCGCGCGCTCGGCTGGGCCGCGTTTCACGCTTGTGGCTGAAGCATCCCTGTTGGTCAGTGCGTGTGTGGTCCGTGATGGCAGCACAGAGACCGCACAGGGTGTGAACGCGGGTCCCCGGAGGCCTCCTTCAAAGCACCTGCCTTTTCGCCCGGTTGGAGAATATCTGAGTCATCCCTTCGACTCTCTGCACAGATGCTGCTCCTGTTGGCACGGCGCGGAGGGCTGAGCCTCCGAGGCGCCGTGTGATCAGGCGGCCTGCACAGCCGGTGGCCGGGGAGCAGGCACTGTCAGCCCCGGCCACGCACGGGGGGCGGGGAGCGGGCGCGAGCGGCTGCCGGGCCGCCTGGTGCCCAATCCGGAGCACGCTGTGATTGTCGGCGCCCGTGGCAGCCAGGCCCGCTCTGCGTGCGTCCAGAAACGCCACCTGAGCACCGAGGTGGCTTCCACACCCGGTGACATGCGCTAATGACCAGCCCGCCGCCTGAAACACAAACATCCCGCTGTCCCCCGATTTCAGATGGAGGTGGCTTCTCCCCCTCGCAGCACAAAGACGGAGGGTTTGCACGGATGCGTCTCACTGGCTGCAGCTCAGAACTCCCGTCACACGCGGCTTTCCCCCAGAGGTGCGAACGGCACGCAAGCACCGGGACCGCGCTGGGCCCCGGCGGCCGGCGGCGGGTCCACAGGGGGCGCGAGGGGCTCTGCTTTCTCTGCAAACGCTGCCACGGGCTTCGCCCGCTGCGCGAGACCCCAGAAGCCTCCCCTTCCGGAAGCCCCTCGCGCTGCCGGCTGGGCGCTGCCGCACACCTGCTCTCTCCGCGGCCGCCCGGAGGCCTGGCTCTCCGTCCCCCGCATCCCCAGCAGCTCTGGGGGAGAAAAGGCACGGGTGCGGGGTGCGGGGTGCGTGTCCCTCCGCGCCCTGCTCTCCGGCCTCCGGCCGGCCCTCTGCCTGTAGGCCACGCTTCGCCAGCCTCGCCCCGGTCCTTAGTTTAGGACACACACTGTCTTCTCCGCTACCCCGCCCGCCACCCTGCTCTCCGGCCGTGGGTCTGTCCCCGACTTCTGAAAGCGGGCGGAGGGCTCCGAGGGCTCCCCCGCCTCGCGCCCAGCCCTGCCCGTCGCTGTGCCTCCACGTCTCGCTTGTCCCACGGGGTGAACCACCTCCTTACTGTCCTTGCTCCGGGGCTGAGGCCCAGCCCATGGAGTCGCCCCCATCCCCCGTGCATGTCTGGAGAAGCCCCCCATTCCCGGCGAACGTAAGTAACCCAGCCCGTCCTGCGGGGAAGGGGAGACCGACCGACGGCCGCGGGAAGATTCGCAGAGACTCAGAGAAAACGCCGAGCGATTTCCCCGAGTTTCTGTCACTGTCATTCCCGGGGTGTCTGAGCGTCAGGAGAAGACCCCCCCCCCCAGCGGCGCCCCACGCTGACCCGCCTTCGGTTCCAAGGGGATCGCAGCTCAGTTCAGGGGTTTCAACAGTGGCAAAACCAGACTGTGCACAGGGTGGAGGGGTGTGTGTGTGTGCGTGTGAGTGTGTGTGTGTGTGTGGAAGGGTGTGAGTGTGTGTGGGGGGCGGTTAGGAAGGAAGAAATGAGAGAACATGAAAGACGAAAATGCCCCGTTGAAGGGTCAGCCGGAGAGCGAGTGGCAGGGACGGAGAATGGCAGCCGGCCACGGTGGCAGGGACGCGGCCTGGCAGCAGAGTGACAGGTAGGCTGTGCCGCCAGGAAGGGGAGCCAGGGGGCGGGGGTGCTCCAAGCCCCAGGCAGCGCT
The DNA here is from genome assembly GCA_004027375.1 of Macroglossus sobrinus. Taxonomy (NCBI): domain Eukaryota; kingdom Metazoa; phylum Chordata; class Mammalia; order Chiroptera; family Pteropodidae; genus Macroglossus; species Macroglossus sobrinus. Next base: position 81,329 of record PVKZ01004187.1, on the reverse strand, counting down.
CGGCTGCGGGGCGGGGAGCGGGGAGCGCGCGGGGCGGGAGCCGCCGCTGCGGGGGAGGCGGGCACGCGGGATCCCACGGCGGCCCGGTGCCCCCGGCCCGCCCGCCCGCCGCGCTCGGGCGCCCCCTCTGCCCGTGATGCGCCGCGGCCGCCCGGCGGCCTGGGCGGGAGAGCCCCGCGCGCCTGCGGGCGGGGAGGGCAGCGGCCACGCCGCGGCGGGCCCCGGGGCGCGCCTCCTCGCCGAGACACGGGGACGAGACCGGGGATGAGCGGCGAGGGCGGCGCCGGCACTGACGCGGGTCGGGGCCGCCGCGAGCCGCCGCCGGCCGCGCGATGAGGCAGCGGGCCGAGACGCGCTAGCCCGGCGCACGCGCCGCGCGGAGCGCGCAGGTGGGGCTGCGCTCTCCGCGGGGCGCCCCGCGCGGGGCCCCCGCCGCCGGGAGGATGGGTGCCGGCGCCCCGGAGCCGCGCCCGCCGCTGCTGCCGCCGCGAGCCTGGAGTCCGGCCCGCGCCCTGCGCTCATGTATGTAGACCCCGCGCCCGCCCCCAGGGCCGAGGGTGCAGGTTGGGTGTCCGCGCTCGGGGTTCCGGGGGTGCGCGCCCCTCCCCAAGCCTGTAAACACGGGGCCCGGGTGAGGTCAGCGGGGCCGGGGCTGGGAGCGAGCAGAGGGCGCGCGGGACCCGAGTCCCACCGGAGACGGGGTGAGGGGGAAGGAGACACCAGGAGCGCGCGGAATTTGGGGGCGCGGGCATGGAACCAGAGGTGGGGAGAGGCTCGGTTGCCCGCATCCTGCAGTGTCTAGGGGTTCTCGGCCCCTTTGGGCGACAGAAACTTTGGGATTTGGAAAGGTTTCGGACGGGGAGAGTGACAGGGGCTCGGTCCCGCCCTGCGCCCGCCAGCCCCGGCCTCTCCCAGCGCAGACTTCCACGCTGCTCCCCACGACCCCACCCCGGGTAAAATTAATTAGGAGACTGACCGCTCCGGCCCCCGCGGAGGGCGAGGGTTGGGTGGTCCCATCGCCGCCGGCCACGGAGCGGTGGGCTGGGCACGGTGGCCAGCGGAGGCGCCCGCCCCCCGGAGTCCCCGCCCCGCCGCCAGGGGTGGTCCGCGACAGCCCTCAGGGCCGGGGGTCTGGGAGGGGATGCCTGGCAAGCCTGTCTGCTCCCCGCCCTGGAAGCGTTGAAAAAGTTGTCGGCAATGAGTCCGGGGGTCCTAGGAGCTTCGATCGACCCCCTCCTGTCCGGTTTCCCCCAAAGCCCCCAGGCGAGCAGGCGGCGGGCGGGGTTCGCGCTCCGCTCCCAGCGCGCCCGGCGGGCCCCGGCTCCACTGCGGAATTCTCCATCTCGCACCCTCCGGGAGGAGTGTGGCCAGGACCGCGGGAGGGGCGCGCGGGCGCCCGGATTCTGTGAGATGTGCAGGGAGCGGGGGCCGGTCCGGCTCGCGCCTCGCCCGCGGCTCCGCCACTCCCCGCCCGGGGCCGTCTGCACACCGGTCACGACTCCGTGAGGAGCCCTGCGGCCGGCGTTCGCCCGCAACTTCGCTTCCGTGGCTGTCTCGGCCATCCGTGATGTCGGCGCGCCGCGGCCCCCGCCCGCGTGCTCCGGCTCGCTGGTCTGGAGCGCCGCGGGAGCCGGGCGGCGCGGGGCCGGGCGGGGGCCGGCCGCGGCGCGCGCGGGCCGCGGGGCTCGGCTGAGCTGCTGTTCTCTCCACAGGGACGGCGGCTGGCGGCTGGCGGCGGCGCGCCCGGGGGCCGTGAATGCGACTCGCCCCTCCGCCCGCCGGGACGTGCCGGGGGATGCCCAGCGCCGCTGCGATGGCCGTGGGCGCGCTGTCCAGTTCCCTCCTGGTCACCTGCTGCCTGATGGTGGCTCTGTGCAGCCCGAGCATCCCGTTGGAGAAGCTGGCCCAGGCGCCCGAGCGGCCGGGCCAGGAGAAGCGCGAGCACGCGTCGCGGGACGGCCCGGGCCGGCTGAGCGAGCTCGGGCGCCCCGCGAGGGACGAGGGCGGCGGCGGCGGCGGCCGGGACTGGAAGAGCAAGGCCGGCCGCGGGCTCGCCGGCCGGGAGGCGTGGAGCAAGCAGAAGCAGGCCTGGGCCGCCCAGGGCGCGGGCGCCAAGGCCGGGGGCCTGCAGGTCCAGCCTCGCGGGGACACCCCGCAGGGGGAGCCCCCGGCCGCCGCCGCCGCCGCGCAGGACTCGTCCGCACCGGACCTCGCGCCCGCGACCGAGCCGCCCGAGGAGTACGCGTACCCGGACTACCGCGGCAAGGGCTGCGTGGACGAGAGCGGCTTCGTGTACGCCATCGGCGAGAAGTTCGCGCCGGGCCCGTCCGCCTGCCCATGCCTGTGCACGGAGGAGGGGCCGCTGTGCGCGCAGCCCGAGTGCCCGCGGCTGCACCCGCGCTGCGTGCGCGTCGACACCAGCCAGTGCTGCCCGCAGTGCAAGGAGAGGAAGACCTACTGCGAGTTCCGGGGCAGCACCTACCAGGCGCTGGAGGAGTTCGCGGTAAGCGCGCGCGGCCCGCACCCTGCGCGGTGCGGGGCGAGGGGTGAGGGCGGCTCCGGCCCTGGGCGCGCCCCGCTCTGCGGAAGAGGCGCTCCCCGCCTCCCAGAGGCCACAGCGCCCTGCCCTGGCGCCTTAACAGGGCCCCTCTCGCTCAGTAGCGTCGCAAGCCAGGTGGCCCCACCCATCCCTTTGGGCTTCGCTGTGGAAGGGTGTCCATGGAGTGAAGCCGGTGGCGCTGAAGGGACAGGCCCCAGCGCTGGCACCTTCGACCTTCGTCGACTGCCCCTCGTGCGGGAGGATGAGGCCCACGCGCTCAGTCTGCTCACAGACAAGGCGCGACTTACCTGCCGCCTGGGGTGGCCGCCTCAGCGGGCGGCCTGGTGAGGGAGACGGCTCACGTGACGAGCCATTTCCCCCGATTACGTGTTGGGGGATCGTGCAAATGTTCTAGAAGTTAACAGCATGCGTGCTCCCCGGCGGGCAGAAACAGGAGGCGCCGCTCCTGAGTGAACCTCGGTTCGCTTTCGCTGAGGACTAGGGACGCTTTCGAGAGAACTGGCCGACTCCTGAACGCCTACTGTGTGTCAGGCTGGGGGCGGCGTGTTCCACCTGCGCTAACCCAGCGAAACCTCCTACCATGCTCAAAGCAGATTATTACTGTCTGTCATCGCGAGTTTTCGGAGAAGTGGAAACGGACACACAGGGTATTTAAGTAACGGGGTGAAGGCAACTATTCAGTAGCAGACGCGTGCGCCAAGCGCAGCGGTTGTGCTCTATAGCGCATGCTCCCCGGTCCCCCCCCCCCCCCGCGTCTTGAACCAGAAGCTCAGCCCTGCAGGTTAGGATGGAGATGCTGCCCAACGCGCATGCGCAGGCCCGGCGGGGGCTCGGAAGGCCGCGCGTGTCGGCGGTGGGCCGGGGAGAGCCCCACCGGCTGTGAGAGTCCAGCCCACCGAGGTCGGCTCTGCCTGTGGCCGGCCTGGACGTGGCCTGTTGACCCGGCGGGCCAGGGGTTTCGCGGGCGGCAGAGCGCACGCTGGGACCTGGAGCCTCAGGCCCGAGCAGGAACGGCGGGTGCGGGGAGGAAGCCGGCGGGGGTGCCCGCGACGCGCGGCCTCTGAGAGCAGCGGATGCAGACGCGCCCAGGGCGCGTGTGGCCGCTCAGCGTGAGTTCGGGGTCGCGTCCCGGCGCTGGAGAAATAGGAAGCCGTGCGGAGTGTGCGGAAAGGATGTGGGAGGCGGGGTCAGGACACGCGAGTTCCATCCTGGCTTTGCCACTCGCAGCCGCGTGACAGGGACAGAGCACATCCCCCTGTGGGTCTCTCCACCTGGAGGCCCGAGCAGCCGGATGCCACCTGGTTATGCTCCCGGTCCCCGGCTGCGGCCGGTGGGGAGACAGACACCTCTGATGAGAAGTGTCTGAACCAGGCCCCGGCCTCACAGCGCAGACCACACAGCGCAGCTAAGTCCGGGGCCCTGCCGTCCACGTGCTCCGTGGCCCCTGCGGAGTCGGGCTGAGGCCTCCCGCACTGGGTCATCCCTGGTGGCCTGGGGGAACCCTCGGGCATTTCCCTCACCTCCTGCGGCTTCGGGCGGGTCACTTAGTGTCTGCGCTTTTGTTTCCTTCGGGGGCAGAGAGGCCGCTGAGGCGCGCGGGGCGGGCGGGGGCGGAAGGATGCTGCAGGATGTCCCAGCCGGCAGGTGAGGACAGGGGCCTGCGGGCTGCAGGCGTGGAGTTGTCGTGACGCTCACAGGGCAGCTCTGCGTGTCCAGGCCTCGGACAGAGAAGCGGTGCCCGCGGCCAGCGCGGCGCGCTGCTCTGCAGAACGTGTGCGTGAGACGGAGGTTGCGGCACGGACTGGCCGGCCAGGACACTCGTCCGATGCGAGAAAGGAGCGGAAGGGGGGCCGGGCCTGGGCCTGTCCCCTGCCTGTCCCCTGCCTGTCCTCTGCTCCCCACAGCGGGCAAGGAGCTAGACGGACACTGCGCGTGCGCAGTGCGCAGCAGGCGGGACCGCATCCCTGCCCTGCGCCCCGTGTCCGCACTTGGCCTGGCGCGGGGCAGCTCCTCCCGGCCTCCTCGCGCCACTCTGCCCTCAGGCACGCGTCTGCGTGCTGCCCTCTGCTCCCAGGGTCTCCACCCGTCACCCCTGTCTGTCCCCTGCACCCCATTGAAAGCCCCTGCCTTGCAGCCTGGCGGATCCCAGCCAGATGTCAGCAGCGGACCTCTGTCTGGACAAAACGCGGAGCTGCTCACGACAACTCGAGTGATGGGCCCAGCGCCCCAGGATGTTTGCAGTTTAACTCGTGTGTCCAAACAAGCCGGCACGTACTGTTGTCTCCACCGCCTCTCACTGGGACCCATGTCCGGCTCTGTCACTCCTGCTGGCGGGCGTCCCGCTCTGTGGAGGGGCCTGTCTGTCCGTCCATGGTTTCTGGACGGATGGCATCGTCGTGCACTGTCTGCGCCCTAGGGCCCGTGCCTTCGCTGGGGCTCCGTCAGGAAGCGCCACCGCCGGGAGCCTCAGGGACGTGCCCCTCACAGCCTGGGGGCCGGTGGCTGAGGTCCAGGTGTCCAGGGCTGGTGTCTCCCGGGGCCTGTCCTGTGTGCTCCCCCATCCGTTTGCCCATGGCCGCCCCCTCCCCTCCTGTCTGTGTCCTCGTGGCCTCTTAGAGGGACACAGGTCACATTGGGCTGGGGCCACCCATGGGACCTCATTTTAGCCCCGTGGGGCCTCGTCTGTCATGGCGGCTGCATCGCGGCCCTGGGGATGAGGGCAATGTGAGCTTGGGAGGCGCCAGCACAGCCTGGCCTATAAGGCGGGGCGGCGTCCACGGCCGAGGCTGACCTCATGGGCACGGGCCTGAGGGGGCGTGAGGGGTCTGGTGGCGATGCCCCGGAGGAAAGCATCCAGGTAGAAGGCTCGCGTGACCGGGAACCGGCCGGCTGCGGGGTGAGCCCTCGCGCGGCCCCGCGAAGCGCTCCGGTCCTGTCTGTCCCTCCTGAGCAGCACGTGAGGAGCGCGCAGCTCGTGTCACTGTGTCCCCGTGCGAGCCCTGCCAGCAGGCGCCTCTGGGGCTCTACCGCGCTGTCTTACACTCACCCCATGACTGCCAGGCCGCGGGCAGCAAGTCGAACGTGAAATTCATGAATAAGAAATGATTTCATTTTCAGCAACAAAGGAAGTTGTCCCCCTGTGGGTGCCCCGCCGCCCTGGGGTCCACGAGCTGGTCTCGGCGCTTTAGAGGAGCCCAGGGCATCTGTGCCGCGCCCGAGGTGAAGTCCCGCAGGGGACCGACACCCCCATGTGGCTTTGCTCTCGGTGGGGAGGGGGCCAGCGTGGGGGCCACGCTGGTTGTCGGGGCTGGCTGGGGGCTCTGAGTGACGGCTGCGTCAGGCTCCCAGGGAGGAGAGGAGAGGAGCTGTTAGCACGTGCCGCGTGCCAGCCCGTCCCAGAGCGTCAGGACCCACGACCGGGGACAACGGGAGCGGTGGCTGCCGGCGAGAGGCTTTGCCACCGGCCGCCGAGGCAACCGACCTCCTCTGCGGCTTCCGAGTCTGACTTGTGACAAACCCTGCTGCACGACCTCGTACGAGAAGTTTATTCATGAAAAAAAACTTACAGGAAACTCGGAAGCGAAGGCCCCACCCAAACAGGCCCCCGCGGCAGTTAGGAGACAGCGCCGGGAACGAGGGGACACGGTCGTCACGTTTGGTTCCGTTTCGTGGACTTACGTTCCGATGGCCGGTGTGAGGCCTCAGCGGACAGCGCCGTCGCCGTCCCCCTGTGCTCAGCAGCACGAACCACGCGTGGCCGGTCCGCGCGCTCGTCACGGCGCGGTCTAAGGCCTGTGCCGCCGCCACCCCTGCGTGTGCCGGGTCCGAGCCCGGTTCGGGGGGTTCCGGGCGTCTCGGCTCCTACCTCCCATCCACAGCCGTTGGGACAGGACGGGGGTCCGTGTGGGTTCGGTGGCCCTTGCGGACGTGTTTCCAGCCCAGGTGGGGACACGCAGCCGGAACTGCCACGCCCCACACACCGTCCAGTCGGTGACTGTGGCCGGATGAGCACCCTGTGTGTTTGGCGTTCTCACAGTGGGGAGAAGGAAGCCAGCGCTGGTTCAGTGCCCGTGTTCCGTGCATGCACACGTGTCGTCCGGGCGTCCACACGGAGATGGGGGGCGGTTACCGTCTTTATTTTAAATGAGGTTCCACGTGGTGCGAGCATCGCATCAGAGGCACCCAGCCGGCCAGGGCCAGTCTGCGGGGCCGCGCCCCGGTGGCCACACGGTGACCGCGCGGCATGCTGGGCGTGGCCAGGAGCCCTGAGTGCAGAGCAGGCCAGCTTCCGGCCCACACCCGTGTCTGCTGAAGGCTGGCTCGATTCTGTGGAGTGTTTATGTGGATTTAGGTGGCACTGGGCTCAAGCCATCCGGGACGAAGTAAATATCAGTGTCCTTCACAGTCTGCAGTCTTGAGTCGTGATGGGATCTGAAGCATTTGGTGCACGAGCTCCCTGAGGCAGGCGGGGTGGGGGTCGGGCGGCTCCTGCAGGCAGGGGACAGAACGCTGGCTCCCCAGAGGTGGCCGAGACCTCGTGATGGGCAGGCCCCCGGAGGGGACGGGGCCGGAGAGCCGCTGTGGCCCACGGCGGTGTCTGCTTGGCTCCCGGCGCAGAGGGTCTGCTTGAGACGAGCATAACCATGTAACCAAGGGGGCCCCCACAAACACCAGCTGCCAGCTTGTCGTGGAAATGGGGTGCTGCCTGGCCGGCAGGCACGGCCAGGGCCGGAGCGCAGCTGTCCCCTCGGAAGGGCGTGTGCTCCCCAGCTGACCACGTCCTACTCGGCACGACTCACCTGCGGTCCTGCAGCCACGTGCTTTGCAAAGCCTCTGCCTGAGGAGGAGGACCCTCGCCGTAGGCACCGGAGCCTGGTTCAGAACCTCACGAGCGGCGGTGGCCCAGGAGGCCGAGGCCCCAGGCTGTCCGGCCCTGCGGTCAGCCTGAGGGGAGTCCGCCTCCAGAGCCCCGAGGACGTCCGGCCACGGACAGTGGACATGAACCTCCCCCCTGCGTGTCTGTGAGCGCCGGGCGGGTCTCGGAGCTCCCCACACCCTCGCGGCGAGAAGCGGAGGGCGCCCCGCTCAGGTGGCTCGTCACACGCACGAAGGCGGTCTGTGGGGGCAGTGGGGCCTGCAGAGCCGCCGCTAGGGTGCTGGGGTTCGGGGTGTCGCCGCTGAGGCACAGCTTACTGGGGTGACAGCCCCTGCCGCGCGGTTCTGGGGGGCCCGCACGGCCGGTGAAGGCTGCGTCGTGAGGGGCTGGCTCCCCGGGGGGTGGGTCTCCTATACATATTTCCTTCTCAGATCTGATAAGTTCCAAATAAAAAAATCACGCTTGCATTTATGTATTCAGAACACAAGGCTGGATGCACGTCCGCCAGGCCCCGGACTGGGTGGTGGGGCGCGGGGGTGTGGGGGGAAGCATCGGGCCCCCCGGTGCGCCCAGCACCAGGGGGGCTCCGTGGGGACGCAGGGGGAAGCCGCACGGCTGGACCCCCTGGTTGTCACGGCTTCTTCTTGAACGACAGAGGACTCTGGGGGCAGAGGTCTGGGGAGAAGACGCAGCTTGTCTCAGAGGGAAGGACTCCGGCTCGCAGTGAAGGGCAGGACAGTCTCCCGAGCAGCCACTGCCGCCCGCGTCCCCGCCCGGAGCCATCCTTCATGGTCCGGGGCCGGCCACAGGGCTGGGACTCGTTCTGGCTGCTTCTCTGCTCCAAGGCTGACATCCTGCCAGCTGGATTTCACTTGGCAATGCTATTTCTGTCAGGCACTGGGGTGCAGCCAGGACACAGAGTGCCTTTCGGCTCTGCGGGGAGGGACAGTGCCGGGCATGTGCCCGTGGCCCTGTGCTCTCGCTCAGAAGCCCCGGGCCGGCGGGAAAGCGTAGGGACGGGGGACTCGGACGCCGCGGGCTCTGCTTGTTCCCTCCGGAGGCGGAAATGGCTTTGCCTTAACCGTGAGGAGGCCGCCCCTCGCCTGGGAGGCTGATCGCCTCACATCCCGCCAAGTACCAAACTCGTGAACCCTGGGTTTATGCAGAATGTGGCTTCTTAAACGCACAGCTGACCTGGCGGCTGGAGGCCGGAAGGAGCGGGGGCTGTCCGAGTGCGTCTGCTGATGCCTGGGGCGCGGACCACGGTCCCCCCGCCCGGCTGGCGCACGTGGCGAGCCCGGGACCCCACGTGGACAGGATCGGGTCAGACGTGCCTGCCCCGGTGCAGGCAGACGGCCCCGGGCGGGCCTCGGCCCCGGGCAGAGCTGACGGCCCCTCTGGTCAGTGGCGTCTGGCACGCATGTCCCCCCCGCCCCGCAGGCCCGCAGCCCAAACTCATGCCCCTCTGAGGGGTGCAAACGATCCGAGAGGGACACTGCTGTTTAAAGGGATCCCAGAAGCACATGGCCTGAGCCAGGATGCGCCCAGCGCCCGGGCGTAAAGGGTCCCACCAACGGGGTTCCCAGGAATGTGATGTCTGAATGCAGGCGCACACAGGGAGCGAGGGCGTCGTGGACGGCAGAGACCCGCGGTCAGGCCAGACCCGGATGCTGGGATGTGGGTGTGGCTATTTAGGGTGCACAGAGAAACCGAGGCTGCGACAAGATGCACGGGAAGCACCACGAGGGCGCGCGGAGCCCAGCCAGCTCCGAGAAAGGCGCGGCTGGGACTCGTGTGGACGAAGCCGCAGTAGCTGGACCAGGGCTCGGGGACGGGGTTCGCAGCACATCAGGTGCAGAGCGTAGGCCCCGTCGTGAACTGGCAGACGGGGTGGGAGAAGTGGCCCGGGACGACCACAGACTCGGGGACGGGGCACGCGGAGGAGCTGTCTTCATTCTCGGGGGGCAGGAGGGAAGGTCTGAGGCACAGCAGGTAGAGCCCCGAGCGAGCGTGTGGGGGTGTGCGAGGGGCGGGGACACAGCGCCCGGGACCTCCCGGCTGGCAGGCTGCTGTCTTCTGGCTCACCCAGTGGGACAGGTGACACACAGCATTAGTTTCAAGCAAGCCACAAGCCAATGTCATGCACTCCTGTGACGGGGTCGGGAGCGAGGGCGCTGCTCCTGGTCACACGCGTGCACGGTCGTCTGGGGACGGTGACAGACTGTCACGTGGTATCTGTCCCCTCGGCTGCCGTGCAGGGAGCCCATGGGCGGCCAGACCCCTCCCCCGTGGAGCCCGGCTGCGTGAGCACCTGCGCCGGCCCCCTGGAGGTTGGCCACGTTGTCACACAGGCAGAAATGTCAGGAGCGGGTAGATGGGAAGAGAAAGAATTCTGACGAGGCCACTGCCTTCCCCTGGGCCTGTGAGTAGCAGGGGACGCAGGTGGCCCGAGGGATCAACTGTGCTCTGATGTCGGGCTCAGCTCAGCGCACCTCCCACTGGTGACAGAGTCCGCCTCTGGCGCTCTGTGCCCTCCAAGAAGCCAAAGAAATAAACTCAGCTTGCTCCTTGGTGACAGCGAGGGGAGGCTGACGCGATTTACTGGTCAGCTCTCAGGAACCATGCGGGCAGGGCGGGGCAGAGATGGCGGGGCCCCTCTGGGAGTGAGCCCCCCCCCCCCGCGCCTGCTGAGGGCCTGGTCCTTTCTCCTGCGTCTTCCCACTGTGGGGAGAAAGCAGAGTCACCTCCCGTCTCTCGCCTCAGCTCAGGAGGCCACCAGTCCCATGAGCGCCCCGCCCTCCCAGTCCCCCCCATCCCTTCCCCCCCACTCCGGGCGCCTCCCAGAGGCCCCGCCCCCGACACCGTAGCCTTGGGGGTGGGGCTTCGCAAGGAGTCTGCGGGGCTCCTGAGCATTCAGCTGGTGCAGGACGTGGGCCTGGCCGGACCCTGGCCCCCACACCCCCGCCCGAAGGGCCTCGGCCCTCTCCCCGAAGCTGCTGAGCTGCGGACCCGGCCAGCGCCCCCTCCTACGTGAGGTCCTCGCGGTCTGCGTGAACCCCGCCCCCGCCCCGGTTCTGAAGGACGCTGTCCGGTGGGGGTCTCGCCTGAGGTCGACCCGCCAAGGGGGAGCCGCCCCCTCCGGCGCAGGAGGGGGCCACGTGGCCGTCACACTGCGGTGCTGTCACCTGTCCCGTGGGTGGCCCTGTCTTCCTCCCAGCAGTCCCTAATGAAGTCCCCTCGTGTGACAGCGTGGAAGGACAGCGCGCACACAGCAGTGACGAGAGGCTTCTCTGACGGGGCGAGGGGCAGAGGCTTTCTGTGGCTGAGGCCAGCCCCTGGCGCCGGAGGCCGAGGTGGCCGGAGCGCCTGTCGCTGGGAGCCAGAGCGAGGGTGGGGGGCGGGACGCAGGGGTCTGGGCCGGCTGTGCTGGCCCTGGTGAAGGACGGAGCTGACCCCGCTGCCCTCCGGGGGCAGACAGCGGGGGCAGGGTGCGTGGGCTGGACAAGGCGGCTGAGGTCGGAGGCTGAAGGAGGATGGGGGAGGGGTTGGTTTGAGGACCTGCGGGCGCCCCCCACCACCACTGCAGGAGGTCGGGGCCGGGTCGCACTCAGGCCGGAGGGGGCCTGGCCGATCCCCAAGAGCAGGCCATTGGCCAGACTGCGGTGTGGGCCACGCAGTCCCCCGGCCCGTGGGGGTGTCACCCCATAGAAAGCAGAGCTGCCCGCAGCTCCTGCACCTCCCGCCAGCCCCGGGGCACAGCTCCGGGGACCAGAAGCGCCAAGGCCTGTGGTTTAAGTAGAAAGGGGACTTTGCGTCCTGCTAAGGGTGACACAGGCCTTTCCCGAGACAGACTCAGCCGCTGGAAAGCACACTCTCGCCATCTGGTGACTGAACTGTGACAATGGCTTTGGGAGGTGGCTGCCATCCAGGGCCAGCAGAGAAGCTCTACAGAGGGGCGGAGGGCGTGTGCGGTGGGCGCCCCTGGCCACCTGTTCCCGGCGTGAGGTCCCGGGAATGACAACAGGGCGGGGAAGGCGTGCAGACAGGACTCGGCGGGCACGCAGGCGGGCCGTGGGCGTGGGGCTCCCATCTCAGGCGGGGGGCGCGTTGGTTCCTGTCGCTTTGCCCTGCTCCGTCAGTCCCCGGCTGGTGTTTACTCCACGGGTCGCTCCCCGTGTCTCACCTCTCTCGTCCCCCTCCCACGAGGGCGCTGAGGAGAGCCTCACCACTCAGGGGAAGGCTCCGTGTCCCCGTGAATGCGCTGCGGCCTGCCCTGTCCCCTGCGGGGGACGGGTTCCCCGGGCGGAGGGCGCTCCGGCCCCCTGCAGGGCCCGGCCTACGCCTGGGTGTAGGCCGCAGCGGCCTGTGTCCCTGCAGCCCCCCGGGCTCGGGCCGTGGGGGGCCCAGCACTCCCGTCACAGACCAGCCTGGCAGAGGCCACCGTTGGGAGCACAGCACATGCCCGCTGCTCCCCCCTGCGCTGGGGCCCCGGGCAGGGCCGCGTGGGCGCAGCGGCATCCGGCCCGGGCCGCGCCCAGCCCTCCTCCACCGCGGGGACACCCGGCCCGCGAGGCTGCGCTGGCCGCGGCCAGCTGCCGGGTCCGCAGGAGCAGATGGGCGTAGGGCGGTGGTTTCTAATTTAGCCGCATTCCCTGCGCCACGTGCCTGCTGCGTGGGGCAGAGGTGGGAGCGAGGTGGCGGCTCTGTGGGGGGCGGGGGGCGACCTGTGTCCACGCCGCAGCCGGCTTCCGGGCGCGGAGGCGGTGGAGCCGGATCTAGAACAGGGGGGAGTCTGCCAAGTGGGGGCCAGCGTCCAGAGAACGAGGTCCAGCGGGGCACAGCGTGCGGGGCGCCCCCCCCCCACGAAACTCAGCTCCACACCGCGCCCGTGTCCACTATCCCCTGCAGCCCACCTGCCCGTGTCATAGCTTCTGCCTCTGCCTGCTGGGCCTTCCTTCAAACAGCTCAACGGGAGGGCGGGTGGGAAGCAGCCCTGGGCTCGGAGGGGAGGGGAGAGGGGAGAAGGGACTTGGGGGAGGGGAGGGGGAGGGGAGAGGGACCCTGTGGCCGCCCCGCGCACGGCCGCGCAGCTGCAGCCGTCCACGCTCCGGGAGCCCGCGGGGCGGACGCGTTTCTGCCGTGTTCCTACAGCGCGCGGCCGGCTCCCGTCTGCGGGGGGAAGACGCGGTCTGCGTGGCGCGGACGCGGGAGGCTCCGCTGACCCTGCGCTTCCGTTCCAGGTGTCCCCCTGCGAGAGGTGCCGCTGCGAGGCCAACGGGGAGGTGCTGTGCGCCGTGTCCGCGTGTCCGCAGACGGAGTGTGTGGACCCCGTGTACGAGCCCGACCAGTGCTGCCCCATCTGCAAAAACGGTAGGTGAGAGGCCGGCGGGGGCGGGGGCGGGGGTGGGGCGGGGTGCGCCTTCGCGCGCTGTCCCGCGTCCCGCGTCCCGCCGTCTGCGCGCCCCGCTGCGTCCCGGGGCACGAAGCGCGCGTGGGCGTGCAGGCGCGAGGGCTCGCGTCCTCACACACGCACCCGCGTGCGCGTCTCTAAGCTCGGGCCCCGCGGCCGGCCGGGCGCTGACCTGCGGCGGAGCCCGTGCTCCCGGTTGGGGCGCGCGGCCCTGCGCTTCGCGGACCGGGAGTCCCAGGGGAGAAATTCGCTGGCCGCCGCCCCCAGCGAGGAGGGCCGCGGGTTTCCGCCGTTTGCTCTTGCAAAGCCGTCCCGCTTTCCCAGAGAAGCGAGCGTGCCGCGAGCGCGCCGCCTTTTCAGTGCTAAGTGGGCTGGAACTTGACACTTGAGTCAAGAGTTGTCCTGAGCGAATTGGACGGGAAAAGAGCTTGGCGTTCTTTGCAGGGAGAGCCCAGCAGCTCAGCAGCCGCGGGCTCTGTGCAGAGGGAGCGGCCGGGTGTCCTCGCCTGATCCATGAAGGCAGAGGGTCTCCTCTCCCTGGATAAGGAGACTCACGCTCACCGGACGCTGGGGGCCCTGCTGGGCGGCTCACTGTCCCCGGGGGACGAGGGGACAGTCCGATAAAGCAGGGGGTGTACCTGGGAGAGAACCGACTTTGGGGACATGCCCTCGTCCTCAAGTGTGGGCGTGTCCTCCCCTGCCAGCAGGATGGGCTGTCTCTGTGTGGCCTGCGCCGGGAGCCAGGGCTCACAGCAGTAAGCCACACACGGGCTCAGAAGGGTGACAGTGACTCACGGGCTGAGCGTGTCAGAGCCGGGGCGGGCCAGCCCGTGCTGTCACCAGCCTGTGATGTCATCAGCTCGTGATGTCATCAGCCCATGAGGTCATCAGCCCGTGATGTCATCAGCCCGTGCAGTCCCCAGCCCGTGTGGTCGCCAGCCCGTCAGCTGCAGGGCGGCCGGGCCACACTCGGGAGCGTGTGCTGTGGGCTCCGTGAGTGGCTGGTGGCTACACATGGCGGTCGTTAGGGTCTGGGACGTTTCCGAGCTTCTGCCGTCAAGCCAGCCGAAATTGTGCGGGACCCAGGGAGCCCCGGTGCCCTTCGCCAGGCACACGTGGGCGCCCAGACTTCACCCCACAGATGTAAAGCCCTCGACGTGAACCCCCAGCAGAGGAAGGGGAGCCCGAGGGAGCAGGTCGCTGGGCGGGGTGCCAGGGCCCGGGGCCAGGGCCGGCGCGGGGCGTGGCTGGCAGTCCTCCAGCGGCCACGGGCGCGCTCTGTCCCGCCGTGCGCGCCGCCGGGGCGCACGGAGACCGCGGGGTCTCGTTTTCAGGGAGCGCGCACGCTCTGGCAGTGGGGTGTGGGGGACCCGGGAGGGCGTGCCCCACCAGCGCCAGCCAGGCCCGGCAGGGGGACAGGGACAGGTAGTGGGCAGCGTCTCCCTGCTGAGCGAAGTCAGTGGAGTCGGACGGGGAGCCGAGGTCCCTGTGGCCTCCTGGACGCAGTCAGCAGGTGTCCAGGCCACGGAGCCCTGCGCCTGAGGGCGGGCGGACAGGTGGCTTCTCCTTGAGCCTAAGGTGATTTGGTGACCGGCGTACACGCGGGCTGCTCAAACCTTTGGCGGTTTCAGGGTGCGTGTCTCGGGTCAGCTGCGGTGAGAAGCGAGGTCTTGGCGTTCGATATTCGGGGAACCCTCGTTGGGACGCTGACGAAAGATGCGAGATCACGATCTCAGCCCCCGAAACTATGAAAGGTTCAGACGTACAGACAGTGACAGCTGCTACGCTGTCACCCGCTGTGACATTCCACCACTCTCTCTCGATCCCCGCCCCCTCTCCGTCTCTCCCCGCCTCTCCCCGCCTCTCCCCGTCTCTGTCTATAACCCAACACCGTCTTTTTACTTATTTGTTCTTTCCCAGGGTACACACAGGAGACACCTGCTATTTATGCCGCCGCCGGCCTGACACCTACTGAGTAAAGTTCAGGGTTCCTTTGTACTTAGTTTTGCCGCTTGGATATACAGCTCTCAGGGTGCAGAGTCGGAGAGCAAAGTTTAGACATTATTTGAATTAATTCTTTATCGTGGGCGGATGTGTCCACGTTTTATAAGGCTTTGACGTCATTTGTTTCTGTTTGTTTATACTCAGGTTTTGTCACTGAGACATAATTTCGTGTTTTGAAGAACAAAACGTGTTTGAAAGTAAGATCCACGTGAATCAGGTCCACTCTGAAAGGCGCAGGACGTTTTAATTGTCGCACGGATGCTTTTCCGAGAGAGGGGACGGCTGAGCCCGGACAGCAAGCTTCCAGATCCCCTGCCGCCGTCTCTAGACTCTGAGAGGCCGTATGGCGGGAGGAAAAGCAGGATTTGGGACTGGCCCACTAGAAATTCTTATAAGGAAGAGGATTATGATTTTTAAAAAATAGATTCAAGAAGGATTACAGGTTACAAAAAGATTTGTATGAAAGGTTCCATCCGATTGTATCAAAAATGAGCGTCAATGTGACTAATCACAAACGCGCTATTCAGTTTCGTTACAATGTAGCCAACAGGGAGCATCTGGCGTTCGAGCCGTCTCTAGTTATAGGGTCCTCTGGCCCTGAAGGAGCACATGGTGCTTGGAATTCTTAGTAAACTGTTTGCTTAAAATATGCAAATGGTTTCTATGAGACATGAGTGCTCTGTACAACTGACTGAGAGGAGTGAGTACTTTATAGCAGTTCATCCATGTCACACAGAAAAAAAATGATGTTTTATAAAAAAAATAATTACGTTTCTGATCGACCACAGAGTCTACGGCATCGACAATGACGCCGTCCGTGAAACCGAACGGCCGGACAGACGTGGGCGGACCGGGACGTGAGGCTCTGGCTGCTGCTCTCGGAAATCAGCCCCCACCCCCTCACGCGCTCCTGTCCTGACCTGCGGCATTAAACAGCATTTTCTCTCGACAGAAGAAAAATGGCCCTTCAACCGCGAGCCGCCAAAGTCACTCGCGTCAAAGGAGCAAAAGTGGGAAACCCGGAATAGAAACAAACAGTCACGAATGAGATGTGACGTCCCATCCTCGCCTTGTCGACCGGGACAGCTCAGTCTCCCGAGGGTTTGCTTTGGATGGAACGGGCGTCTGCGTGGCACCGTTTTGGGTCTTTCTTTTTTCCCAGTGACACGGACAGTGAGTGTCGGGGACACGGTCACGGTCTCAGGCTGTCTGTGGCGATGGGTGCACGTCCGGTGAGGCCCACCGCGCCGTCCCAGGGCAGGCCCTCCGTCTGAGGGCGCCTGTGAACCCCAGTGGTCAGGAGCCCTCCGTTCAGCCCGCGTGGCCGCCGCTGTGCCCCGGGCATGCGGAGGGCGGCCGGACTGGGACGCTGCGGCCGAGACGCGGGGGCCCTTCTGGGTGCGCCGGGGTCCCCCGAGGGGTGCGAGGTCGCCGATGCGCACAGGGCCCCGGGGACGAGGCCCGCAGGCCTGCTCGGGCCTCGGCGCTGCTGGGCAGCGGGGATTCGCGGCTTCGCTGCCCCGAGGAGACGCGTGTGGCCGCTTTGCGGAGGGGAATGGAGACGTGGGAGGTTTTTAAGATGCACGCCGAGACTTCACATCACGAGCAGCGATTTCATGGCAAACACGTGGGAAGTGCTGATGGGGGATTCGATGCGGCTGTGTTTTCCCTCCCGTGAGGCCAGAGCGTAGGAGGGGATCGTGATTCCGTCACACGCAGTGGGCCGGAGAGAGCTCAATGGGCTGCGCGTGGCTGTGTGTGTGTGTGTGTGTGTGTGTGCGCGCGCGTGTGCGTGTGCGTGCTCACGCACGTGTGGGCTTCCTGCCAGAGTCCTTCTCACTGGGAAGGGCCGGCTCCCACTTGGCTGCACCAGCAAACGTCTCCAAAATGCAGACCCTCTGCTCATCCAACGACACTGTTCAGCCAGAGCGAAGCAGCCGGGATGGTGGGAAAAATACTGCACGAGACGTGTACCTGGCTGGTGGCAATCCCAGCGATTCCAACCCATCCCGACGAAGGGGACAGAGACGACGGGGGTCTCTTTGGACCTCAGCCTCCTCCCGGTTCCGCTGCTTCCGAGTCTCGGGCTCTGGCTGTCACCACGGCGTCCTTGTCACTGCAGCTCTGCGATGGAGCCTGTTTTTGGCGCGAGGGCACGAGATTAAGAAAACGGATTTCTGGTTTTGGCAAAGTCGGTGTGGTCCTCGTCCGAAACAGACAGTGACAGAGGAGGATGTGCGTTTTAATTCCCGGCACGATCGCTGAGAGAATCCGCACGGGGTTTAAGCTGGCTCGCTGCGTGGCGGCCCGGGGCTGTGGACACGCTCTCAGACGTACTCTTGCTGAGAGTTTGGTTCTCTTTCTAGAGTTTCGGAGAGGCGTCTGTGCGCGTGCGTGCGTGTGTGTGTGTGTGTGCACGAGCTCACGGCACCCCCCCGACCTGACCTCCTGCCCTGGGGTCACCTGTACGGGCGCTCGCCCATGGGCCTGGAGCCGCCCGTGGCCCATGGCCCGTGGCCGTGAGTCCCGAGCCGTCCCTCCGCCCTCCGGGAACTGCGTGGCTTTGTGACACTACCCAGGGCGAGGCTCGCAGATGGGGAGTGGGCTGTTGGCGGAGGCCGGCGCTGGTGACCTGCCTCGGGGGCCCATCCCACCTGCAGGCTGCCAGCCGCCGTCCCAACCGGGGCGGCCGAGGGCGCACCTGGCCCACGGCGCTGAGTGGTTGTTGCGGTTCCTACGGCTCGTTGCTGCCATTTGGGGGGACGAGGGGGGCTGGATAGAGGGTGAGGTGTCCCGTCCCCCCACGCGGGTGGAGCCCCGTCACCCGTGCTCTGTCCAGTGCGTCCTCCCTGGCCGGGGCCTCTGGGATGGGGCGTCTCCCTGGCGGGCAGGACTGACTCCCACCTGGGACCAGTGGGTCCCGACCTGGAGGACAGCGCCATCTGGTGGTGCCGCTTCTGAGCTGCAGCCGTGGTCCGAGGACCCGGCCTGCCTGGGTGACGTTTCTAGTTGAAGCCGGGAGGGCTGCACAGAGCGGGTGCCACCCTGGTGCCAGGCGGGGGACACGGGCTCTGCGGAGCCCTCCCCTGAGTACCTGCAGGCTTCTCGGGCTCTACTGCGAGGACGCGTGGCTTGTCACCAGCACCTGCCCTTGCTGTCCCCAGGGCCCACGGGGACGCGCTTGGAAGCCGAACCGGCCTGGGCCTTGGCAGACGCCCGCAGCCTGTCCGCTCTGTGCCGCGGGCAGCACGGGGCACCCGGACCGCGTCCGGCCTCGGGGGGCGCCACGGTCTGAGGGGAAGGCGGGTGAGACCGGCGCTGACATCCCCCAGCTGCCGTGGAGCCGACCCCTGTGACGGAACCAAACGAGGGGACTGACGTAGGTGCTTCCACGCCCGCTCATTCCCCTACCCGCCGTTGTCACCGTGTCCGTACCGTGAGCCCCACCGGGCCTCAGCTGCCGTAGTGCATTGTCACATTTGTCTCGGGGCTGTGGGAGACGTGGCAGGGCCCGGGACCACTTCTGGGGGCTCGTGGCGGCAAGCGGGGAGCCCCGCGTCCGCCCAGACCCGCTCGGCGGCCAGCTGGGTCCTGCTGTCCGCACGCCAGGGGGTGCGGTCCTGGGCACCGGCCCTGGGCACTGACGGGGGGCTCTGTGCTTCCCCGTCCGAGGACCCCAACTTTCCATGACCCTGGAGCAACTGGACATCCCACCAGCAGCGAACGAGGGGCCCGCGTACCCCACTCTCACGTCTCCACGCCCTCCCCAGCGTCTCCCTGCTATTCAGGCCGACGGCCAGAGCGTCGGGTGTCACCGTGGTGCCCTGGGCTCCGTCTGCAGCTCCCCGGCCACTGGGGGCCTGGCGGTGTCTTGCTGGGGGTCTTCGTACCCGTGTCCACTGGGGACGCTGGCGTGTGTTCTATTCTCCTGTGGCGTCTCCCTGGCTTTGCCGTGGGAGGGCCGCTGGCCTCTGAGGGGTTTGGCACTGGTCCCTCCTGTACATTATACGGCAGAGCTGGAGAAGCACCTGTGCTAAGTATTCTTTAAAAGTTTGCTAGACACACCTGGGAAGCCACCTGGGCCCGGACTTCGCTTTCCTGAGGGGGTTTCAATTACTGGTCCGACATCTTTACTTGTTACAGGCCTTTTGAGGTTTTCTCCTTATTCTTGAGTCGGCTGAGATCATTTGCGTTTCTAGGAGTTTGTCCAGTTCGTCTAGGTTATCTCGTCTGTGGAGGACACTTACTTCTTCATAATTAAACCTTATACTTCGCATTTCTGTAAGTTCCTCCTTTCATTCCTGATTTTAATTATTCGTGTCTTCTCTATTTCTTTGTCACTCTGGCTAAAATTCGTTACGTTGTTGATCTTTACCAAGAACCTTTATCAAGGTTTTGATTATCCTGTCGCTTTTCTAGTCTCCATTCGTTTCTCTCTGCTCCGATCTTTATTATTTCCTGCCTTTTACTTCCGTGACCTCTGCCCGCGGCCCATTCCCACGGCTGGCTGATGCCACACGCCAGCCCGGGGCGGGGAGCGGTTCGAGGTCCCCACGGGTCAGCCCACTGCGTCTCCGCTGGCCTTGCGTGTGCTGATGGCTCCCGGGCCAAAGCCAGTGTCACGGTCAAGGGCAGACTCCACGGCGGGCAGCCAGCCCCGGCGCTGGATGGGGGACACTGCACAGCCCGGCACAGCCCGGCACAGCCCGGCACAGAACGGTGAGCGGGGACGGTCCCTTTTCCAGCCAACTTCCTGGGAAGAGATGCGGACTTTAATTTGTCTGCATCTTTTAACGATCCCACAGGGAAACGATATTGACCAAAACATCACGGCACATACATCTTTAAAGATGGTTCGCTCCTGAGGATTGCTGGGGAGGGAGACTTAGGGGACAAGGAGAAAGGCCCGTTCTCATCGCTCCCTCGGTGTCTGAATTTGGGCCTCGGCCCAGACGGGAGCAGATGAGGGAGCATGCCCGTGGGAGGGACGCCAGGCCACAGCGCGGCCAAGGTCACGGACAAGGTCAGGAAACAATGCACCGAGCGCTGGCATAAACGGTTCTTTGTCATGGACAAGTGACTGGTGGAGACTGAAGGCCCTGCACAGGAGCCAGGCCCTGTGCTGTGCCCGAGCCAGGTGATAGCCTGGCTGTCGCCGTGTCCTGGCCGCTGTGAACGGCGCTGCCATGGGCGCGGGGGCAGCCGTCCCTGCTCCACGGTGACTCGTCCTTCCAGTCGTTTGTCTGTGACGAGGAACAGTTTCTGCCGGCGCTCGGGGCGTACTTATCAGAGCGGCGCGTCGCTTCCTGACCTTGCCCGTGACCTTGGCTGCCGCGGTGGCCTGGCGTCCCTCCCGTGACGCCAGCCCTCCCTACGGCCGCTCCCGCCAGCACCCTGCGAGGAGCCGCCCAGCTCCCACGGCGGCTGCTCCGGGCCCCGCCCCACCTGCCGCGCACAAGGGGCCCGTGTCCTGTGTCCCCGTGTCCCCGACCTTCTCCCGTCTTCTCACAGGGCCATCTGGCAGGGCTGAGCTGCTGTCTCACTGTGGTGGCCTGGCTTTGCTCTGGCGACTGGTGACGATGGTGGTGACGGGCGCTGGCTGGCACGTGGTGAATGTAGCGACTTAAAGCACTGGAGTGCGATGGCCAAGGAGCCACCGCACAGTCCCAGGGCCTCACCCCAGGGCGCGTGCGCTGGGGGCTGAAGGAATCACGACTGGAGCACCCCCTGTCTGCAGCCCCGCCCCCACCCGCCCTGACCCGGACGCTGTTTGGCTGACGTCAAACGCAGTGTGGTGACCGTGGTGGCCAAGAAGCCTGCAGCGGGGGCTGGTGACAGTCATGGGGGTCAGTTCGCAGGGACGACCGTCGCATCGTAACCCGGGACGAGCTGAGGCAGCATCGGCGTCCCCCAGGAACCCGCTGCCGTGGCCCCCTCTGCAGCCTCACCCCCCGGCGGCGGGCACTCGGGTGGCACTGGCAGCCTCACCCCCCGGCGGCGGGCACTCGGGTGGCACCGGCAGCCTCACCCCCGGGCGGCGGGCACTCGGGTGGCACCGGCAGCCTCACCCCCCGGCGGCGGGCACTCGGGTGGCACCGGCACCCGTGTCTGCAGAGCCCGCGGGGCCCGTGGGGGTCGGTGTGGCCAGAGGGCGGGCGAGCCGGCCGTGGGAGGTTTCTCAAACGCTCGCCGCCCAGAGGTCTCTTTCCTAGAAGAGCCGAGAAGAGTAAGATCAGTTCTCTGAGAGTCACGGTTAATCACGGGCTGTTTGCTGTGATCGCTTAGAATTAATTAACTCAGAGGATCGCGGGGTTGGCCTGTGTGTAGGGCTCCCCAGGGGGATGACGTGTTAATGAACATCACAGGCGTGTCCCTCGAAGGTCGCGAGTAGCACTGGTTACTGCTCAGAAAGGGGGATGTGAGCGCATGTCGGGTCACCGGCGTGGTCCCCGGTCCCCGGTCCTTCGTGGAGGGGACGGGAGACAGTGCGCAGCACCCGAGCCCCCCACCCAGCGCGTCGCCCACGCGCTGTCCCTGAGCGCCAGCCTCACGCAGACCGCTTCTGCCTTCCAGGTCCCAACTGCTTCGCGGAGACGGCCGTCATCCCGGCCGGGCGGGAGGTGAAGACGGACGAGTGCACTGTCTGCCACTGCACCTACGAGGAGGGCACGTGGCGCATCGAGCGCCAGGCCGTGTGCACGCGGCACGAGTGTCGGCAGAGGTAGGCGCGGGCCACGCGCGGCGCCTCGGGAGAGAGCCCCCGCCGCGGGGCGGGCGCCGCGGCCGGTCCTCCTGCTCCTCTTGCCAACGACGGTCCCTGCGGGAGGAGGAAACGCGTGTGCGTCGAACCATCAGCGAGAACTTGGGGCCTCAAACCCTCTAAATAAATGTGCTATTTTCACAGTCCAGCCACGAACGTGCACTGTTGTATATTAAATGTATTTCTATAACCCTCTGTCAGAGAGCGTGCGGAAGTGTTTTCTATAGCTACAGAGTAAAAACGCTGTGTTGTCAACTGTCCCGCCTGTGGACTTGCGTGTGTCTGTGCTGGTCTCGTCACGAGGCCTGTCCGTCTGTCACGAGGCCTGTCCGTCCGTCACGAGGGCCTGTCCGTCACGAGGCCTGTCCATCTGTCACGAGGCCTGTCCGTTCGTCACGAGGCCTGTCCGTCCGTCACGAGGGCCTGTCCGTCCGTCACGAGGCCTGTCCGTCTGTCACAAGGGCCTGCCCGTCCGTCACGAGGCCTGTCTGTCTGCGGGCTCGTTTCATCCTCGGAAGCTCCAGGTCACTTCAGCATAGAGTCATCAGAAAGCACTGCCCGGGTCGCACACTGTTAAACCTGCACAGTTTTCAGAGCAAAACTGTCCCCGGTCCACACAAGCCGGCCGTGGGGAGCTTGGGTATGGGACTAAAAGGGAACAGTTGAAATTTAGAGCAACACAGATTTTCAAAGGTGTGTTGATAACCTTTAAAATATTGAGAAATGTCACTTAAAGACTCAAAAACGGACTAGAAAATGAACCCCTTTCCTGAGGGGTGACAAAGAAAACAATAAAGCAAACGTCGTCTCGGGCTGAGGTAATGTCCCTTCAGTTCCTCGGGACCATGTAGGTTCCTGGCCAGAAGCGTGCCGTCTCCACGCGCCCGCGCAGGGGGTTGCACGCGCACCCTCGGGGTCCACGGGGATGTGCGGAATGAACGACAGCAGGAGCTGATTCAAGCAAAGCAAACGAGGACACGAGCAGCACCGCTGGCGAGACAGCCCTTCTGAGATGGACACCGGAGGAAGTGGGGGACGGCAGTAAGCCCCCCCACTGGGAAGCGGGGGACGGCAGTAAGCCCCCCCACTGGGAAGCGGGGGGCGGCAGTAAGCCCCCCCACTGGGAAGCGGGGGACGGCAGTAAGCCCCCCCACTGGGAAGCGGGGGACGGCAGTAAGCCCCCCCACTGGGAAGCGGGGGACGGCAGTAAGCCCCCCCACTGGGAAGCGAGGGACGGCAGTAAGGCCCCCCGCTGGGAAGCAGGGTACAGCAGTAAGCACGCCGGGCCATTCCGATGTGTCTGCACCAACACGGCAACGCACGTCTGTAACTGCACGCGGCCACCGTCATAAGCGTGCGTACGACACACGTCCATTGTGGTTTAACACGTAATACGAACTAATTTTTAAAAGAACTTTAAATGTTGATTCCACAGACCCAGCGTTTGAAAACAAAATCACTGTCAATGACACAACTGACAAATGTACAAATGTCTGATGCTTCACAAGGCATCCGATGGATATGACATTATAGCTTCTGTTATCATCGTCAGCGGACCGTGGGAGGGAGAATATTTATTTTATGTACGATCTTTAGACTGAGGATGTGATGTGTTTTGATACGTTCTTTCACGCAGGTGAGTCTGCGGTGCGGTCACAGGTGTGTCAGACGCACCCACGACCTACCAGGAGTAAACAAGGGATGAGTCTCCAGCCGCCCGTCTTCCCGCCTAACGGCCGGGAACCGCGCTGGTGTGGCAGGCTCTTGGGGCTCCCGGTGGGGACGGAGGCGGGGGGTTGATCCGGGGGGAGAGCCGTGTGGGTTCGGGAGGCACTGGGACACGCTGGCTGGGGTTGGGGGGCTGGGGCTCGCCCGTCCACGGACTCACAGCCCCGGAGACGGGCCGGAGACCCCGCCAGCCCCCATCTCATCGCGTCCCCGGCAGCCATGTGCGTGGCCTCTGCTGCGCGTGCTTCAGTGATAACAACCGTGGCCTTGGGCGGTCTGGCTCTGGCCCCGGGCCCACCCACTGGTCCCACCCGTGTACCGGACGTCACCCAGGCACCCGCCTGCGAGCTCCGCCCCAGGCTCCCGCAGTGACACTGGGCAGCGAGCGGTGCCACTGCAGACTAGATTGGTGAATGTTTGGAGAACCCGCACGCCACCGCGGATAACTCTCATGAAGCACGAGGTCCACGCGACAGCGTCTGCTCCTCCATGCGGTGACGCGTGAGGAGACAGAAATGAAAGCGTTTTGTAGAGCCACAGGATTCTGAAGACGACCGGCCATGGCCAACGTGCCGAAGGAAAGTCACCGACGATTTAGAACTTCATTCAGAAACGGTGCCCTGTAGTGGATGATACACTCAGGGGCCTTGTCACGACCTAACGTCTACTGATGCTTTTATCCCTTTACGGACAAAGCAAAAGGGATTGTACGCTTTAGCTCCCTTTACATCTTTCTTACACGTATCTATTGTCTAAACGTATTTGAATTCTTTGTATTTTAAATCTGAGAGGTCTTCACTAGTCTTCAGATAGTCACTGTGTATTTAGCTCTATCCCCATATTTGCAATGTAACTGATTTTTATTCTTTCATCTTTTGTTGCGGGTCATTTTCCTTCTGCTTGCAAAATACTTTTTGGTATTTCTTAAAATGAATTTCTACTGGTGGTAATTTATTTCGCTTTTCATTCAATTGAAAATATCTTTGTATCGACGGCATTCTTAAAGGATGAGACTATAAGATAGTTAAGGGCTAATAATTAGCTCTTCATAAGGATGTATACTCTAATTTCTAGTGTAATGTATTTACATGTGACTGGTGGAATGAATAGAACACAAAATAATAATAAAAGATGTAAAAAACATGGAGACTATAGCGAACCCCTCTGACCTAGTGGATATGTACATAATTATTCCTGGAAAAGTCACAGAACACGTATTTTATGTTATTTTATGTAGAAAACGTATAAAGACAGACTTTATGGTGAGTCGTAAGATTTCAACACATTATAAAGAACTGATTATAAATCCTGACAATTGTTTGATTAAATAACAAATCATATGAAAAAACTAAATAAACAGTCTCCACGTCTTGTAAACTGAGAAACAGAATTCTAACATCCCACAGGACCAAGGCGACGTCACAATCGAAATTACAAACCAAAGCGACCGATGAGGAGGAAGAAATGGGACACGGTCACCGGAGTCGGGGCTGGCCGAGGCGGGGCCGCTGCAGACGCCGAGACGCGGGCAGGACAACCGCACCGGGGACCTGCTCTGCGGACCGGGGCGGCCCCCGCCTCCCAGCCCGACCTCCTCGCTCCCAGGAGCCCTGACCCAGCACGGGCACCAGGGGACTGCGTCAGGGTGCGGGGGAGGGGCCGAGGCGCTAAGATCCAGGAGCAGCGCTCAGAGTCCCCTGGAGTCCTTCCCGCCAACGGACACAGGACAGCACAGCTCCAAGACGACCAGGACGGGGAAGGGTCCCCCACACCGGAAAACCGCCCGGCCGGGCCCACCCCTCTCTGGGCGAACACATGGCCGGGATCCAGCACCTCCCGCCCTGCTGGGCTGGGCTGTGGCGGGTCCCCCGCGGCCCGTGTCCCCTGCTGCCCGTGTCCCCCGCGGCCCGTGTCCCCTGCGGCCCGTGTCCCCTGTGGCCTGTGTGCGCTGGGAGAAGCTCCACCCTCCATGCGGGATGCTGCACCTGGGGTCCTGCCTGGGGTCCCCCGGGGGCGCGCCTTCCCTTGGCCCCTGGGCGGGGCTGCACACACAGTGGGCCCCGAGAAAGTGCCACTGTGAGGAGCCGGCTGCCATCCCTGCCGCCACGTGCCTGGCGGGCCCTGGGGGGTACGCTGCCGTCTGCTCCAGAGGTTCGGCCCTCAGAGGAGGACCGGGAAGGCGCGGCCCGTGTGTCCTTCCATCTCTGTCCTGGCCACTCGGTCCTGCGTCCCCCTGGGCTCCGGTGTCGCTGATGGCGAAGCTGGTGGACGGGCTTTCCAGCCTCTCGCGTCCCACGGGACAGGCCCAGTGTGAGGCGGTGGCGGCAGCATCTGTCACATAACGCTTCACAGCAAAGGAGACGAGGAAGCGGTGGTGACGACGCTGTCCCCCAGGGGTGTCCTCTGCTGAGGGTCCCCTTCGCTCCACACGGCGAAGGCTCAGACGTTCATCGGGCACACAGAACCATCACTGCGCTCTCCAGGGGCAGTGAGATCGTCCTCGGGGCTTCTCCGTGGACGCTCACGGTGTCCCGTGGGGCCCGTCGGGGCCCGGGGCGCCCCGGGCTGGCCGCGCCTCGAGTAAAACGATGACACCGCTCTCTGTAAAATCTGATACATTTAATTTCGGCATAATAGTGATTTATTAC
This sequence comes from Macroglossus sobrinus, assembly GCA_004027375.1. Classification (NCBI taxonomy): domain Eukaryota; kingdom Metazoa; phylum Chordata; class Mammalia; order Chiroptera; family Pteropodidae; genus Macroglossus; species Macroglossus sobrinus. Next base: position 55,343 of record PVKZ01004187.1, on the reverse strand, counting down.
ACATGAAAATTGCAAAAATAGACTTCCACGTTCCACGAAGCGCCTTCTGCGGGGCCCCGAGCGCCGGGGCCCGGCGGGCCTACAGGCAGGCTCTCGCCCCGAACACCAGGCTGCTGTTGCAGGGAATGCAGTGGGTCCCGTCGCGCGGGTTGTAGGAGCCGGGGCTGCAGATCACTGCGGACAAAGGACACAGCGGTCAGCGACGGCGGCCTCGGGCGCCAGGCGACGCTGCCACGCTACCTTACAGGGAGGACATGTCCCCAAAGAGGGTTCTACTCGCAAAGGGTTTTGTTTTCGATTGTGGTCACATGCGTGTCACACACGAGGAACTACCTGAGCCACGGTTCAGTATCTTCACATCACAGCCAGCCATCGGGGCCCTGTCACCTGGAGGCACTGCGGCCTGGTGCCCGCTGCACACGCCCCACATCTCCCCGCCCCGCAGCCGCCATCCCACCCCCTGCTTCTGGAAACGTCACGCCCTCGTCCCTCGGGAGTGACACTCTGGACGGTTCTCTCTGCCCCCACCTGAGACCGAGGCTGTGACCCAAACGGTTTCACTGGTCACATGATGTGGGGTTTAAAAGCTGGAGGGTCAGAGGTCACGACCACAGGGGGAGCCGAACATGGCTGTGACACCGCGCACGGTAACCGTGCCTGCACGCGCAGAATAGCTCAGGTTCTCAGAACATCCCAAGGTCAAGGCCTGTTTCTCTGACTTGATGAAGGTCAATTCTGGAAAAATCACTGAGCCTAACTCCACTCTGCTCATCCGTCCATCCCTGACGTAGGGTCCGTGCACCTGACTACAGTGCTGAGCGCACTGCAGGTTCCGGCTGGTGTGAGCAGGTGAGGAGGCCAGGCACGCCGTCCACCTGCCCGGAGCCCACACGCACACACTCCTGCACACAACCCACTCCCTTTCTCTTTATCCCTTATTTCAAAAGATGGAGAAAAAGTATGAGACAAAATTCACTAACTATTCATGATCGACACTTCAGTGAACTAAGAATGGTAGGGGCTGCGTCAAGCTGATAACGAGTGTCTAAGAAAACACTCAAGTGAAAAGGTTACTCATGTCTCTTATTGGGGACAGGACAAGAAAGCCTGCTTTTATTTCTATTCGACGTGGTGCTGGAGGACCCAGCCATTGCAATAAAGCAAGAGAAAGAAATAGGGCACAACAAATATTAGATGAAGAGTGAAACTATTATTTGTAGATTGCATGTTTATTCATGTAAAATACACAGAGTCTACAAAATAATTCTGAGATCTAATACATGGATTAAACAGAGTCCCGGGATCTAGGTTAATATTTAAAAATCAGCTGTATTCTTTTATGCTAATTGGGAATTAAATCATTAAGACAATTCCATTTATAGTAGAACAAAAAAAAAAACATTCTTATGAACAGATCTGAGAAAAGATCTGCTAGAACTGCCCTTTGCAAACTGTGAGACGTCCCTGAGACAAATCGTAAAGTATTGACATAAATGCAAAATTACCACGTTTGCTGCTTGGAAGACAAAGTATGTCTTGGATAACAACTATCATCAATTTTGTTTCCAGAATCAATCAAATCTATTCAAATTACTGTAGGTTTGTTTGTAGAAATTGACATGCAAATTCTAAACTGTATATAGAAATTCAAAAAACATAGAACATAACAATTTTTTAAATATAAAACAAGTTACTACAAAAGCCACTTCATAAATTATATAAATGTCTAACCATTATGCTGTACACCTTCTCTGTTTGAAAACAAAAATGCAAGCTACAGTTTGGGAGAGTCCATTTGGAAAAAAAATTATGTCCGTACTATATTAAGAAACATGTCAGAAAAAATATTGTCCATACTATATTAAGAACTTTTACAAGTTGGTAAGACAAAAAAAAAAAAAAAAAAAAAAACAGCGTAACATGGGAAAGATATCTGTACAGATACTATGCAAAAGAAAACCAGTATCTAATAATAGGCATTTGAAAATACCTTTAAAAACTGAAATACAAATTAAAACCACACGAGACCACTACTACACACACGTTGGAATGGCTGAATTTAAAAAGCGGCCATGCTGTGCTTTGGAAGGAGGACTTAGGACAACGAGAAGTCCCCGAGCTGGCCGCACGGCCGGGCTAGACAGTGAGCGGGCTCTTTCTGAAACCCAGTTAGACAGGCACTTAGCGCACGAGCCGGCGACCGCAGGCATAGGCGTTGTCCCAGGAGAACTGAAAACATGTGTCCGCACGAAGACTTGTAGGGAATGTTCAGAGCAGCCTTAGGGTAATGGCCTAAAACTGGAACCAACCCAAATGTCCGTCAGACATTTGCCAAATGCCAACCTAGATTTTTATGCCCAGTAAACAAAACCATTCAAAAATGAAGGCAAAAGAGACCCCCACAGAAGAGTCGACAGAACCCTCGGCCTGCAGCCGGGCCTGCCTGGATCTGCATGGATGACGAGGACGCATGGGGCGGATGCCAGGCTGTCCCTCTCATTATTCACGTCCCCGCAAAATACAACCGCCTGTTCACCGAACATGGACGGCAGCCACGTGACGCGGTGACACTGGGTGGACGCCAGCACCGGCAGACAGGCTGCGACAGGAGACACGCAAGCTCACTGCTTTCAGACGTGAGCCCTTCACGCCCGGCAGGATGGTGCAGCTTGAAGGCAGACCGTGGTAAGTTAACAAGAAAAACTGCTGCACCCAGTAGGTCGACAACCACGGACAGTATTCAAACGATGTAACTGAATGCCAAAAAAGAGATGAAGCAAAAAAATAAAATGGGGAAGAAACAGGGCTACGCTTCGAGCAGCATGCACAGCCGCTGCTTAGATCCTTCTCCAGAAGTTTCCATCATAAATGGATGCACGCGGTGAGAACTCCCTCCGCTCGCCGCCGGCTCTGGGCGGGGGCCACTGCGCACACGCTCCGCCGCGGGCCCCCACGCTTCGCGGGGCGCGGATGTCTGGGTTGTCTCTAGTTTGGGGCTGGGACTGTCAGGACAGGGCCGCGATGGAGTTTCCCTAAGAGTCAGATGCGACGTCCCAGAGCACGGCGTGTCCCCCAGGGGGCCAGACCGCACAGCCTCATGGGCAGGTGGCCCTTCCGGAGGCCCCGCCCCAGCTGCCACCACCGGTGTCGGTGACACTGCGCTGAGACCTTCCGCTCTGCCCCCCGACGGCTGCGTCGTAGCATCTCATTCTGCTTTGAATTCACGCTCTTTGGTCACAAAGCGTGAGAACACATTTTCACGTGTCCACGGCCCTTTGGAATTAATCTTTTGTGATGTGCTTGTTCAAATCCTTTTCCATTCTTTACAACTGTTTTTTCTCTTTCAGAAATGTTTTCTAGGGGGTATTTATAGTTCTCTTGTTGGCTACAGCCATTGCCAATCATCTTCCCGTTCTGCGGCTTATCTTTTCTCTCTCTGCAGTGGTTTCTGATACACGGCAGTAATTATTTTTTATGCAGACAAAATTATCAGTATATTTTTATTAAAGTGAGTGCTTTTTGTATCTCTTTTAGGGAATCATTTTCTGATGCTGAAGTCACATGGTATTTTTCTATGTTCCGTTCTCAAACACACCTGGGGGGGATTGTTCTGGCTGGGTCCCATTTCATCTTTTCCTACACGGCTTCGCGTACCAGTGCTACCCCTCAGACAAGTTTGTTGTATGTATTTTAAACCCATGTCATCCAGTACTCGCAAGTTTAGAAATCCTACGCGATCGTACTTACTGATCCTTCTAGCACCACGTCGTGCTCCCTGCGAACCTAGCGAGGCTTCTTGCCTCAGAGTCTGTTTCGTGAACATCAGCTTTCTTCTGTCCTGAGTTTCCTTAGTCCTCTGAGGTGAAATTAAAGCTAGGGTTCAGGGTGGCCTGTCCAATCAGCACAAGTCATTAGAGTCTAAAAGGCCTTATGCAACACAACTGTATCGACTACCGTTCACTTCGACCGCATAATGTATTTAAAATAAAAAGCATACTTTCTTTAAAAACTCACCTCAGGATGTTTAAACACTCTCACCTGTGGCCTAATTATTTCCGACCATGACAGAGACACGAAGTCACCTGTTGGCGTGCAGCCCCCGAGGGCGCTGCGAAGCTCTGAGTGTGAGCGGCCAGACTTTATGTACAGAGAAGGCAACACAACACAACAAGCTCAGAAACTAGTCTGGGCTCCACGTTCAACCCAGGACAGCCCACGACAAAGGCGCGTGGCCAGCAGGAGGCCGGGGCGGTCGTGCGGGGGCCTCGGGCTTTGCGGGCGTCAGGCACCCAGGGGCCCACTGAACGCAGTCTGCTTCCGGCCCTGAATATCTGTCTGTCTGAGAAAACCCTCAGGGAATTCTGGTATGCACCAGAGTTTCAAAACCACTGCCATTATTTAAAAAGGAAGAAAAAGAGGATGGAATAAGCCATTCTGTCAAAAAGTGTTGTTACTTGACATATCAGTGGGTTTTTTTTGAGATGATTAAATAAGAATAAAACGTAGATAGATGAAAACAAGATACAGTTTTACAGAAACAACAGAACCTACAGAAATTACACAGTGAACCATTTCAGCATCTGTGCTGTAAAAAAATACTGTCAGAAACAATATAGCTGGTCTTTGGCTGTAGCACATTCATGACATAATTTATACAAAAATGAGATATCTGTAAGTCACAAATTTTATTATAATTTTTTCAGTGTCCAAACGATTGTAAGATGTGCAGTATTTTACAGTGACAATTAATTCAAAATGCTAAGCCATTTAGAAATGAGGAAGCTATAGGCAGAAATGTCTCCATGAGTGGATAAGCAAATGGTCTCGATCTGCCATCTACACAAGTGAAAATCAGATGAGTCAAGGACGACACGCCAACGAGGGGAACACCCACTATCCACGTAGCCGGCTTCCGCGAGGTGAGTAAGCCCCGCGGGGTGAGCGGTGTGGTGAGCGGCCCGCCTCGTCTCGGCCGCACGTGACCTTGGCGCGCCCCCGTCCCGGGAGCCAGCCTCGCCACACAGCACCGCGTGCGTTTTACGAGCTGCCCTCGCCTCTCCCATTTCACACCCGAGTGGAGTTTAGTTCACTCCGTGTGTCGCATCTGTCTCGTAAGGAGGGTGCATTCTACACTGTCTTCCAATCGGGGAATGATTTAGGTTCCTTTCTCAGGGGCGTGAGCGCCCTGAGATTTTGTCTAGAAGCTCCAGAATATGGTCTGTGGCCGGGCCGTGAAGGTCGGTTATATCCCACGTGTTCTGTTCAGAAACGGGGCTCAGTCTCGCTTATCAGCCTAACAGAGACGAGGAGGCATAAGGCAGCTCTGAGTTAAAATGTCCATTTACCGAAGGATGACACAAAATGAAACTCAGCACATCACTGCTGAGAGGTATACTGAGCAGTGATGATAATCCCACAGAATTCAAAAAGGGAATCTGATTGCCCTCCTCCGCGCAGAGGCGACTCCCACCCCACGTGAACCCCGAGCTCTCCCACCGCCTTTCCAAAGCCCGCCTGCCCCACAGCGCTCCCCATGCGAAGCCTCCAGCCCCAGCCAAGCGACACCCCCCAAAGGCACCCATGGGGCTGCCTGGTGGCACCTGCCAATCCCGTGTCCTCAGAGCCCTCCCAGGTCTCAGGTCGCCCAGGGAACCTCCGCCCAGCTACACGACCCTTTCTGAGCGGTCCGTCTCTAGCTCGGGCTGCGTCCCACAATCCCCTCGTCATCTCGTCCCTGCGGTTAGCGGACTCTTGTTCCCTCGTGTCTCACGGGTGCGCCTCCTGAGTCACTAACCTCTGCGGGCAGGACCATGTATTTGGAAGAGTAAAACGGTATTTTAAAGGCAGAAAATCTGCACTTTCCACATGTTTTGTTATATGCTTCCTAGGAGGTCTACTGTCAGGAATAAAATAACTGCTTATTGAACTTGATGGTGTAGTACAGCGCGTAATCACCTGAATGTTATAATTACACGGCGAATGAGAAAACCTGACAACTGTGTTATCATCCAAATTCTTTTAAATAGAAAAAAAAGTGGTAACAGTATTTGTACTCCTCAGAGACTCAAATGTATTATTTTCCTTGAAAGAGCTGTTTAACTTTCTCAGCATTCTTGGAATCAGTGAGATGCATGTATTTAAGTTTTTCAGTTTATCTTAAGTCTCTGCCGAGTGACCATAAAAGCATTTAACAGACAGCGACATTCTAGGCCCTGGGTTCACCGTCTGGTGTTCCCACGCTTCGTCCTCGTCTGCGCTCTCGAGTGACGGGCAGCATCGCCGCTCACCGAGACAGCTACGATGCTGGCATCTGTGAGTGCTTTGCTAAACGTAATCCTGTGTCAGTACTTTCTGTCAAATTTCACATCCTTCCACAAAAACAAAGTCAGAAAAAATTAAACTCTAACCGTATTAAATAAAGCAGGGTAAAAAGACTAGTCAGTGCCGTGCTCTACACACAGACTTGTAACGCGATCTGAAATAGCGGAGAGGGAGGGGTCGGAGGCGGCGGAACGAGGGTGCTGTCATCTAGGGGCACGCACACGAGGAAGTCTGAGACTGGAGACCAATTGGCTCGCGCAGCCCCTGGACACAGAGCCGAAGCCCCGACCCCATGCGCTCACCTGGGCCCCCCGAGCGCTCCCCCGCAGCGCGGGGCCAGGCCTCCCGGTGCTGGGCTCACAGCCCACGGCCGCCAAACGACCTCCACGTGCGTTTGAGGCGCCTGATGCAGACCGCACGAGCGCGAACTCACCGACAGCGGGTTCTCAAAGACGATCGCGCTCTTTAGGGTAAGTCACTCAGCTTGTCGCTGTGACGGGGTGTGCCCCGGACACCTGCCCAACGCCCCTCACCCTCTCGACCGAGACCGGAATCGAGCCCGCTCTTTTGCTTTCACGTCTTCAGATTCACAGTCCTTTCACACACGCTATTTTAAATAAACTAACAAAATATTTAAGTGACAGTAAAAACGAGCGACAGGCTGAGAGGCAGCGGATTTCCCTGAGGAGAACCCAGGGGTCGTAGTTCGGTACATACCACAGCACTCGGGACATTTTGGATGTTTCAGGGTATTTATCCCATACCCCGGGAAGCAGCGGTTAATCCACACCATCTGGAGAGTACCTTCAATGTAGTAGATTTCAGGCAGTGGCTCTGCACGTCTACCTAGAACTTCCACTTGCTGAGTAAAAAACCTCTCTATAAGATTTTTCGCCTAAAACAGAAATACAATGTGAAAAACTTATTGTCACGAATGAATATAATTGTGGCATAAACAAGGTTGCTTATGTCTCTAGAAGCATGAAAAGCACATTCTTGAGATGCTTATTTTTTCTGGCATTCACAGGACATAAATAACACATACGTCCATCATAAGGTGTCACCAACCAACGCGAGCGTCTGGTCCTCGGGGTTTCAAATGACGGGCACCCCACGGGAATCGGACGGCGCTGTGGCAGCGCAGAGCAGCCGCGGGCGCTCGGGCTCTCAGAGCCCGTCCCGGGCACCCTCCGCCCCTGCCCCGAGCCAGACCAGGGTCGTTTCGGGTCCAGGGATCACGAGGGCCTCGCCGGTGCGGGAGCGGAGGGGAGCGGAGCGCGGGGCGTGCAGGGAGCTGAGGGGTGGTGTGGCGTGCGGGGTGGTGCGGGGCGGGGCGGGGCAGGCGGGGCGGGGTGGGGCACGCGCACAGGCGCCGTGTGGCGGCACGTCTGCACTCGTGCCGTGGGCCCGTGGGCACAGGGTACAACGCCACGCACTTCCCAGCCATGCCGCAGAGGACACGTGCGTGTGAACTTACGACGACACGCACGGTCACTCTGCTGGAAATGACAAAACGCTGATACAAAACGTCACGGAAGCCCGAAGCAGCTGCAGAAAATACCACGCTCATGGGTCAGAAGAGCTCACAGGAAGAATGTACGTGCTCCCCAAAGTGACACCCCGGATCGACCAACCTCACTGCTGCCAGCGCCTCAGAGAGGACCTGAGACACACACGAGCTCACTCCACAGTGAGAGAGGCTCAGGTTCTAAGTAACAACGGCCAGCTGGACGGGACGGGACGGGACGGGACGGGACGGGACGGGACAGGACGGGACAGGACGGGACGGGACACGCGGGACAACAGCGCTGCCCGCTGGCGAAGGGAGATGGCGAGAGACCAAAAAAGAATCACGAAACGGCCAGAAAACAAACACGGCATTAAATGCATCCCTGATCGCTTCCAGCGTAACTGGACCAACTTTCCCAATCAAAGGACAGAGAGGCCAACACATTGCAACACGACCTGTGCGTGCTGCCTTCGTGCCCGTGTGAGATCGCTTCAGGTTGCAGGAAACACTCGGACTGAACGTGCTGGGGTGGAGCCGGGAGAGCGTGGGGGAGCTAGGCTTATGCCAGACGACACAGACCTTCCTACGAGACCGCCATACGGGACCAAGGGGGTCACTCCATAATGAAGAAATCACAACGACGAGAGGGTGTGCCCTGTGGACGGGGACGTGCCTAACGCAGACACTCGCAGGTGTAGGGGAGACTCAGGCAACGGTACAGTGACAGATGGGACTTCAAGACCTCACGTTCACTGTCGACACGTCCCCTAGGCAAGGGGACAATCACCTTTCTTGATACAATCAGTTGCAAAATGCTACTTCCTCAGTAGCTCATAAAAACATCAGCTGTCAAGTTCACAGCACTTATCACTTCAGGAAGTTTTATCTTCACTCCTGAATTCCCAACTGCGTGGGGGAGGCTGACGCGTTTCACAGACGGTCCAGACGCTACGCACGCTCCCACACGGCGTGCTCACGTCGCCTGCCCAGCCTCACGGGACGTACCTTCGACAGCCTTCTGGTGGCGTCACAGTTGGGGCCTACACACGGCTTTCGTCCCTTTTCGAAGTCTAGAGACGAAACTGAGAAAACAGGTTATTTTTTACACTAATTCCATCCCACAGTCAACGCTCCCAGCAAGCTTTACGGTATCCAGAGCACGCGCTTTCCCGTCAGTGCAGGAACCAGCAGGGTTTGACTTGGGGGCTACCAGAACTCAGTCCAAGTAGAGAAATGTGAGAAGTGTTCAGATTTATAACGTCTACGTTTTTCACATGCTGTGGTGGGCAGCCGTGCTCACCAGTACGCAAAGGGTGCGTGGTGAACACACAGTGCCATACCCACGGGACGTATCGCTGAACTGGACACGCGAAACCTGACTTTAACCAGCGTCACCTGATGCATTTAAACAAACAGACGCCAGTGGGAACACACACAGCTTTAAAGTCAGCTCTGCGCCCTCCTCAGCGTGTTCCCTGTAAAAAACCGCGCACACTTACCTGAAAAAGTAAAAAACAGTTCATTTTGCAAACCAGCTTTCTGCATTTTCACGTGATGGCATTCGGATTTCTGTAAGGCAACTTCGCAGGAAAGGTCGAGAACCAGTTTGCTTAGGATCTGGAGAAGTTTCTTCTCGAAGGAAATGTTGTAGATGCTGTTGCAGGGCGCCGCGTGGTAGCGAGCCGTGAACTGGTAGTAGAATCGAGGCTCGCGGTAGGCTGCGGGGGACGGAGCACAGAAGAACGCAGACGCGGTCACGGACGCGGCTCCAGCACGCCGCAACCACTCGCGAGAAACCGCTGTAGGGAGCACATTCGTTACACGTACGCGTGCGCTTTTCCACTTAACAAACACCGAACCCTTACTGAGTGGACAATGCTGTTGCAGGTACTTTACAGTGGCACTTGTTTAAATCCCCCAGCATCGTTCAAGATGGTTTTACTTTCACATCCATCAGGAGAGTTTGGAGAACACAGGATTATGCCCCATGCCCCACGCCTCACGCCCACGCCATCAACCCGGGTTCTAACCCCGGAGCCTGGCCCAGCGCCGCGCGCTGCCCGCCGTGTTTCTCCGTCTCAGACTCGGCAGAGAAACTCCTCAGTTTCCATGTTCATCTTCGAAGAAATGGAGCCACACGACCAGCACCACCAAGCGAGAAGCATCCAGCAGCGAGAAGCATCCAGCAAGCGAGAAGCACCCAGCAGCGAGAAGCGTCCCGCAAGCGAGAAGCACCCAGCAAGCCTCCAGGTGTGACTGGGTTGCACTGCAGTGTCTGGAACTGAGGACAGCTTTTGTCCTCCTCACTGCAGAATCGCGCTGAGGACGTGCCCACGAGGCCGTAAGCCAGCGCTCCCTGGAGAAAACACAGCCTCGACATCGCTCTCGGGGACTGTTTTTGAATCTGACACCAAAGCAAAAGCAGCCAAAGCAAACATATACAAGTGAGACGACATCCAACTAAAAAGCTCTGCAGGGCAAAGGAAACCATCAACAAAATGCAAAGACAACCCACCAAATGGAGGAAACATTTGCAAATCGTATCTGATAAGGGCTTAATATCCTAAACAGATAAAGAACTCATACGACCCGAGAGCACACGAACGAACCATCCGACCGAGAAATGGGCCGGAAAAAGGAGAAGACTTTTCCCAAAGACACGCAAATGGCTGATGGGCACGTGAAAGGTGCTCAACCCCCTAACATCAGGAACACGCGAATCAGAACGACGAGCTACTGCCGCACCCCTCTGACGGCTGTCACCAAAGACGGGCGCTGACGCGCGCGAGGGCGTGGGGGAAGCACCGCGGAGGGAAGGTGGGTCGGCGCAGCCACTGTGAAGACAGGACGGGGGGTCCTTAACAAATGAAAAAGAGTACCACCACGTGACCCAGCCAGGCCACCTCTGGGCATTGTCTGCAGAAAACCAAATCACCAACTTGAAAGGCGACATGCAGCCCGTGACCACTGTGGCACTACCGACAACAGCCAACACAGAGAAACAGACGAAGCAGCCGTCCGCGGGTGATGGATGGAGAAGCTGGGGCACACGTGTTCATGGTACGTACAGCATGGTATGTGTAACGAGGTACATAGGATATCCCATGATGAAGTATTATTCAGACATAAAAAGTCCAATTTTTCCATTTGCGACAACATGCACGGACCTTGAAGACATGACGCTGAGTGAATTAAGTCAGACAAAGACAAAATACTATAGGATATGTCGTATATTTGGAATCTGAAAAAAAAAGCTCATCCAGAGAACTAACTGGCTGGTGGCTGCAGGGGCGGGGCGGACGGTGGGAGAAATGGGTGAAAGGGGTCAAAAGGCAAAAATAATAATAATTCTGCATCTGCTCCCTTTGAGGGAAGACAAAGGATCCCATGAAGATCCTGACTTACTTAAGTGCCCCACACAGTAACGCGGGGGAAATTTGACAGAAACTAAATGAGCCACCGAGGAAAGCGCAAGTAAAATCTGAAACGTGATGTAGCCATCAGAACGGTTAAAGTGTCCTTACAATGAACTAGAATAAATCACGTGATTTGCTTTAAGCACAAAAAGAGCAGGTTTCCAAAACTCGATTTATTAAATGCGGTTTCCTGCTGCGGGCCCTGGCAGGCAGCGGTGGACAGCGAGATGTCACAAAGGACGAGAAGATGCTAGAACCAGAATCCGAGATTCAACTCCGAACCTCCCCACCGTCCACCTGTGCGGCCGGCAGCAGGTCCCTCACCCAGCCCCGCTGCGGTGTCTGGTCTCTGCGACACGGAACACGGCAGTGCCACTGCGCAGGTTTACGGTGAGGACCGAACCGGACACAGATAAAGCGCTTCGAGCCATGCCGGTGTAAGCGAGCGCTAATGGGGCCTGCCAGCACACGTACGTGCAAAACAGAACTGCCTGGAACCCCATACAGCTCAGTAAGTCTCAGCTGTCACTCTCTGTTATAAACCAGTACTTTAGGTAGTTACATTTGTCAGCTTACGGAAACACACCCTCACACTGATTGCAAAGTACACGTGTTACAAACTAGATACGTGAAGTAGCAAAATGGAGAAAACTATGTAACAGAAATAAAGTGACTGGTTAAGAAGTTTAAACAAATTATTTGCTGCATAGCCAATGACCACAAATGTAGTGGCTTAAAATAACACAGCTTCATTATCTTAGCAGTTCTGGAGATGAGCCAAAATGAGCGTTACAGGCTGGCACCAAGCGCACCCTTCCGAAGCTCGGGGGGAGGGGGTGTCCAGTGCCTGCCGCCCCAGGTTTTCAAGGCCCCGATTCCTTAGCTCCGCCCTCCCTTTCATCCCCCCATCTCCTCTGCCCTTGACCCCCCGCCTCCCTCTCCTAAGCGCGCTGGGCCCGCCCGCATCGGTCAGGATCGGCTCCCCACTCAGAACCCTCTGCTGAACGATACTGGTGAGGTGTGTCAGGTCAGCGCAGGGGGGCACCGGCGTCTCTGATGACTGCCAGCCCACCCGCCACACCCGGCCCGCGAGCAGCCTCTGTCCAGACTCCCTGGCCACCCTGCTGCCAGCTGGGCTCGCCCGGTCCCAACCTCATGCATCCAGCTGCGTCCGGGAAAGGGCTCCACAGTGGCCTGTCCTGCTTCTGTTGGGTGTGACACTCGGGGCGTGAAAGCGGCACGGAGCACGGAGCCCCCGGCACGGTCTGCAGATACGTTCAGACCCCGGTTCCGTTTATCCGTGTGTGTGTAAGGGCGCCCCTCACCACCAGCCCCCCATGAAGGGCTTTGTAAAAGCAGGCAGGTGGGGGCTTTTCTTTAAAAGAGGAAAACTAACAGAATGTCTTTCAAAGATGCTAAACTGTTCAGGTATCTGACGACATTAGGCACGCCTCGTGCCCGCCTCACCGTAAACGACGTATTTCAGCTGGAGATTCTTAGGGACTTCCTCCACGGTCGGCTTGTACTCGAGGAAACAGGTGTAGACGCCGGTCATGCCCTCCTCGAAGTTCTGGAACACGAGGCTGCCCGTGGACGTTATCTGCGCAGTGCTGTTCTCTAACAAAGGCACAAGATGCAGTGAGTGACTCACGGCTTCCGTTCCATGAGGTCGGGATAAAAACAACAGAACGTTTTCCCAACCTAGTAAAACCACCAAAATCCCCCTACGGACTCAGTCAGAGGAGCTGGGGGCGATGCTGGTCACTGGATGTGACGTTTGCAGACAGTGGGGCCGGGCTGACCTTCTCAGGAGCAGGAAGCAGCAGCAAGAGGTACGAGGCCAGCTCAGAGGCTGCGACAGGGGCTGGGGCACCCGTGAAGGCCACCCCCCGAGCCCCGGGGCCCCCACCCGTGAGACTACGGTTCCGCCAGAACCCTGGACGCCTCCCTCCCCCGCACTGCCCGTCGGGGACACGGGTCTGGGGAAGGCGCGGCGGGATGAAGCCAGGAGAGACGCACGAACGAGATTCTCCCCGGGGAGGTTCGAGGAGCAGAAACCAAACCCGAGGGAACAGGGGACACTGAAGAAACGGGACTTCGCACGAACCGGCCCACACCTCGGGCCTTTCGCAGGCTCATCCGAAGCATCTAACACCCGCAGCAGCAGCCAGTGTGCAACCCAGATAATTCCTGAGCAGATGAACAGCAACGCACTCCCAACACTGACGTTCTCCTGCCACCTCTGAAACAGCAGTAGCTGCGCTCAAAACCAAAATATAATCCTGGTGTCAGAATACCAAAGCGGCCCGAGGAACGTTCGTAGAGATACACGAACACAGGACTGATGACCTCATCCCTGCCCGGAAATAACTCCGTTTCGGGCCCCGCAGCCCACTCCATGCTCAGAGCGAGCGCAAGGCGACAGGGCCGCTGGGGAGCGGCGCCGGGACTCAGCGGAAACTAACTGCGCCTGGCAATCTCAGCTGCAAGATGCAGCAGGACGCCTTCGAGGGAAAAACGGTTCAGATTGTCATCGGCACGTCCGCGGAGAACGAACGACAACAGAACAATTCGATGCTTCACCGCTTCTGCTTCTGGACTCAGTTCCATCCGAAAATGTGAAATATATTTACCACCTGCGCGGGCAGTCCACTCTGCTACACATCAGAGAGCAAAAGAATAAACCTGCCTATACTGCCAGTGTTGGAGGTTCCGCCCGCCCATTTCCTCAGGCCCCCTGCCCCCTGCCCCCTGCCCCGCCTGCCGATGAGCCCGAGCCGGCTCCCGCACCGGGCAGGGGCCGAGTCTGCCCCACGGGCCCCCACACTCCCCAGCGCAGGGGACCCGCCTTAAACCCTGAGCTATTCTGGAATCAACATAAACACGATACACACAGGCACAGCCGAGATCGTTCAACTCAAAAATAAGATAAATAACTTCTTGTAAACGTTCTTTAGCGAGTCTGTACGAATATATCGCTTTCCTCTATTCACGAAGAGAAATAAACCTGGAGGTTTCCATCGACAGGCACTACCTCAACACACCAACAAGGGTTAAAGGAGAAGGAAAGGAAGCATGGTGAACAGAGCGATGAAGAAAAATGATCCAATGCTTCGCTGAACAGACCTTTAAAACGAAAATTCATTAATCGGAATTTTTTAGCCAGGCTGAAAACCAGACAGCTAGGCGAATCCAAATATTTTTAAACTGCACTGCAAAAACAAACCGGCTTTCAGCAAATGAAAAAATTAGGAGTCAAAACAAGATCTGCATTTCAGAATAACAAAGTAAGAGTCTGAGTGGGGAAAATGTTGAGCCCGTCTGCCACACCAACAGGAATCTGTGCGGAAAGTGCCTTCGAGAGAGTAAGGTCTGGTTATCTCAAAAGCGGGACAAGGCAAGGCTGCCACTCAGCTGTGGCCAGTCCCCCTCTCGGGACCGCTGCCCAAGGGCTCACAGCACCAGCCACACACGAAAAGACAGCCGCTGTCAAACTACACAGTGTGTCTAAAAGCAGCTTTTTTGATGCTAAACTATTTCATGTTAAATTTAGTCACTTTTCCCCCAAACTGATAATAATATTTAAGTTAAATTCAAATGCAATCCCTATTGCCAAGATTTTGGTCGGGAAGAAATAGGTTTAAAAATATAAAATGATAACTACGGATAAAGTGGCAAAATTGTCCCTGTGTGCGGCTGCAGAACACACACAAAGCCGTATCTGTACGTCTCCTGCTCACAGTGCTCATCTGTATTTGTAACCAAACTCAGAACCGGGTGTCTTCTTCACACATGCTTCACTCACAGAAGCCCGGCTGAAGCCACCGAAATGACCAGGAACTCTAAAGAAGAGTAACTGCTTTGGGGACACAGACGCTGAAAGAACTCCCTTCACGTCCAGTCGCCCAGTACGTGACTATTTCCATGAAGATCTGTGGAAACGGTCAGACCGCAGCCCCGGAAGGAGACGGCAAGGGACAGACGCACGGAGACGGATGGACGGACGGAGGCGGGCTTCGTGTATTTCAGACATGTCAATCATCCCATTACGATCCCTGGAGCCGAAACCCACCTGAAATGAGTTTTCCTTTCGGCCCATGCCACTGGAAGGACGGGTCGATGAGCTCTGAGTTTCGCAGTCGCTGGGTGACACACAGGACGTGCGGACTCTTGTGGTGGAGCATGACGTACACTTTCACTGCAAGTACAAGGGCACAGCGTTCCAACGGCGCTTACGTGTTCGTTGCGTTTGGAGGACGTGTTTTCATGTTTTCTTTGGATCATTGCTATTTCTTGCTAAGAACTAAATTTTTATCATTACATTCCACATAACATTCAAAAAACATGCACATATATTTTATTTGTGGGTGTCCATCTCAATCTGAGCGTACTACATTAGTCTTTTGATTCAGCGTTCACATATACTCGTTTATTTTATTCTCAGAATATTTCAATGACAAAATATTATCATATTAGACAATATTACAAAACTGGAGCGAGTTAAAAGTGCGACGGGGATGTCACCGGATGACTACTGAATGATGGACACGTGAGCGGATGAAAATAAAAGGCGACCTGAACAGAACAGAATAAGTGGTCAGCGAAGAAGGTAGAGAGCAGATGACAACGGAAAAGTGGCTGACACAGACAGATGCCACGTGACAGAGACACGGAGGAAATTCTAGGCGAGGAAAGCGAGGCCGTCGCATCTCGTGGAGGCTGAGCTGGTGCGGTCCTGGGTATGAGAGATGCAGGCTAACCGGAAATGTGCGTCCGTTTTAAGAATCACGTGATCATATCAATAAAAGAAAGTAGCAATAAAAGGAGATGAGCTTTACGTGACTGTCTTATAATCTAGGTTTAAAGTTGTAGTTTTAGAACAAAAGCTGTAAATAAAAGTTGTGATATCAGTGAAAACGGCAGAGTAAGCATCTCCAAAATTCTCTCCTTCTCAACGGTAACGGGAAAGTGGCGGAAACTGCCAGAACCAACACGTTCAGGTCCCGGCAGTCAGTCAGACGTGCAGCCCCGGGACAAAGGTTTTTAAGGAGAACAGCTGAATCCCGAGCGGCGGGTTTCGTGAGGCCTCACCCCGAGCGCGTGTGGCTGTGTCTGATCCCCAGGGCACAGACTGGAAGCTTCCGTGGGGACACCATCTGTACAGAAGTCATCGAGCTCACAGGGTGGGCCCGCAGCCAACACGACCGGCGTCCTTACAAAGGCAGGGCATTTAGACACACGGGCAAACATGGGGAAACGACGTCGGGACACACTGGGGGTGGACAGCTGAGTACAAGCCAAGGGCGGAAACTGGGACATCGTCCCCTCCCAGCCCTCAGAAGGGCCCTCGCCTCCAGGACCCAGACGATCAATATCTGTCTTTAACCCGCACCTCCTGGGGGGCTCTGTGACATCCATCAGCCCTGGCAGAGAGCATGTGGCATTCTGAGCTGCCCGAAGCTCATCTCCCTCCAGCTCTTCAGCAGCCTTGAAAAGCCACACTCCACAATCACGACAAGCAGCACCCTGGCAGCCACAGAAGGGACAGGTGGCTCAGGCCGTCTTCCATGCCTCCTTCCCAGAGAATTGTCATTGACGTTTCTGACAGGTTCCTAAAAAATGCCACCTTACTGGACCTAAGCTGGAGTGCACCCACTGTGAAGGCTCTTTCTCCAAAGGCATTTGTCACAAACGACAGGAGCTGTCACTTCACTTTGTCAGGGCCTGATGCGGTGACTCACCGCTGCAGTCAGCAAATGCTGACAAAATCCTTAAGAGGACAAGCTGGGAGTCACAGACAGGAAACAAGACAGCAACCAATATAAGCTGTGCCCGAGGAAGTCCAGACTTGGGTTTTACTGTACAGAGTTTTCAATCAGTTATTTTAAATATGATTGAAAAACTTCTTGCCTAAGGTACTAAAGTATGAAAATAATGTCTCTCCAAATAGAGACTATCAAATAAAAGACAAAAATTATATTTTAAAAAAGAAGAAAGAAAGAAAGAAAGAAAGAAAGAAAGAAAGAAAGAAAGAAAGAAAGAAAGAAAGAAAGAAAGAAAGAAAGAAAGAAAGAAATTCTAGATTAAAAAGTACAACCGAACTGGAAAGTTCACTCTAAGGAATCAACACCGATCTGAGCAGGCAGAAACAGAATCGGCGAACTTAAAGATAGGTCGATTTTGGATTATCCAATTAACAACCAGAAAAAGAAAAGAATAAAGATAAATGAACAGTACTCATAGACCCGTGGGGAGCCGTCCAGCAGGCCATACTTACATTATGAAAATCCCATTCAAACCTGGAGAGAAGGGGATGGAAAAAGTATTTGAAGAAACAATGGCAAATACTTCCCAAAATTGATAAAAACAAACAAACCAACATGAATCTACTCATCAAAGACACTTAACAAACTCAAACTAGGATGAATTCGAAGACATCCACACCAAGATACGTCATAATTAATTGTAAAAATTCAAAACAAAGGCAAGATCTTAAAAGCAGAAGAGATAAGCAGCTCGTTAGATACATGTGATTCTCAATAAAACTGTCCTAGAATCAAAAAACGTCTCACAAAGTCCAGCCTCATAAATCCACCATGAATTTTACCAAACAGGTAAAGCAGAATTCACAATAGTTCACACACTCTTCCAAAAATGACAAGAGCAGGTGACACATCCCAGCTGGTTTTATGAAGACACTATTATCCTAGAATTAAAATCAGACAAAGACAACCCAAGAAAATGACAAATTTACCTTGTGAATATCGACATAAAATCCTTAAACTACTAGCCACCAAAGCCAGCAGCATGGAAAAGAATTATACACACAATCGACTACGATTTATCCCAGGAATGCAAGGCTAGTTCAAAACACAAAAACCAATCAATGTAATACGATATCACATCAACAAAGGACAAAAACCACATGATCGTCTCCATACACATAAAAGAAGTAGAAGTATTTAACACAATCCAACACCCTTTCACAATAAAAGCAGTTAACAAATTAGGAGAGAAGGGAACGCCCCCAGTCCGATAAAAGGCATCTACAAAAAGCTCCAGCTAACATGACACTTAATAGTGACAGATTCAAGCCTTTCCCTCCCCCAGAGATCACGATCAAGATTAAGGTATCTGCTGTCATCAATACTAGATGGAGCAAATGGCAAGGGAAAAAAAGTGTCTGCGCTAGGAAGGAAGAAATAAATCTATCCTTATTTGCAAATGACATAATGTTGTATATAAAAAAAACCCCTAAGAAATAAGTCCCCTCCACACACACGATAAAATAGAGCTAATACGTGATTTGGGAAGGTGGCAAGGTGACAGGATACATATTAATTTGCAAAACTCAGTTGTATTTATATACAAGAGAAATGAACACTCCAAAACTAAGTAAAAAAAAAAAACCATTTTATTTATAATAGCGTCAGAAAAAATAAACTTTTTAGAAAAAATTAATAAAAGAAGTGCAAGGTTTGTACACTGACAACTACAGAACATCCCTGAGGGACATTGAAGAAAACCTGAATAACCAGAAAGACAATCCATGTTCATGAATGAGAACACTTACTATCAAGGTGGTAATAATCACAGAATTGATAGACAGATTCAATGCAACCTCTATTAAAATCGCAGGGCTTCTTTTGAGTGTGTGCCTAAGTTGACAAGCTCATTCTAGAACTGACATGAAATTGTAAGGGACCCAGAACAATCAAACCAATCTTAAAAAATAACAAAATTGAAGAGCCCACCCTTAATGATTTCAAAACTGGCTATACAGCAACAGCAATCGAACAGCATGGCACTGGCCTAAAAACACGCAGATCAGTGGAACAGAATTCAGAGTCCAGAAAAAAATACATCTATGGGAGACTGCTTTTCAACAAGAGCACCGAGAAATTTCAACAGAGCAAGAAAAGTCTCTTGAAGAAATGATGTTGGAGCAAGGGATAGCGCTGATCCTTGCCATGATGCGAAAGAGACTCAAACGTTATTCTAAGGTGAAGAAGCCAGACACACAATGCCGCGTGGTGTGTAGCTGCACTTAGATGAAACGCCTAGAACAGGGGAATCCAGAGACAGAAAGTCATCAGTGGTTTCCGGGGGCTGGACACGGACTGCTTCGTGAGTCCTGGCATTTCCTTTTCTAGTGATGAATTGTTACAAAATTACAGAGTCGATGGTCACCCAAACTTGTTATTATACTACATATACTAATAAACTACTGTACTGTAAGCATGGAGAGGAAATTTAAGGCATGTGAATTCACCTCAATAAAAAGCATGCATAAAATGGTACTTGCAATGCCTCATGGGACTACTGCAAAATCTTATGAAATCCAAAATCTTTGATATATAGCTCTCACTTGAGAAAAGTTTTAGCAAATCTGAACTGCATACATTTAATAACATATTATACAATAGCAAGTAAACACTCTGGGCGACTTTATGTAATTTTCAGAAATAACTATTTTTTTCACACTTAAGCAGTTACAAAATTAGATTTGAATAAATCTATATGGAAACAATGTAACCCATAGTGTTAGAAAGAATGGCTGTAGCAGACTAGGATAACTGGGAAACGTTAGCCTTTTGGACACGATGGATAAAATGTAAACAAATGAGAATTATTTTCTTAAAATTACTGAAAATCTATTAATACCTGGAGAATTTGGTGACCCCACTATTTTCAGCGAATCTTGGGTTAAGTAAAAACCTCTTGGTAATCGAATCAAAGATCCAGCTATCAAAAAGAAAAAGAAATGAGTAACAATCTGTCTCATAAGACATTACAAGATATTTAACTAGTACAGCATCATAATATATTTAATCTTGGTTTAAGGGGTGAGCCATAAATCAATCTACCTCCTGCTTTCCCTAGGATATCTTGCCTCCAGCTTTGTCTTCATTCATTTAGAATACTCTCATGATCTATAAAGCCGAAATCCACCACCCTTCAAGACCCAGATCTAAAGCCTTTCAGACCTGTCCTTCCTTACCATTTCTGACCTTCCACAATACGTCACCAGCACCTGTCTCATATCACCCACTCGACAGTGTGTCACAGCCCTTCATGCTCACCTATAATTCTCCGCATTCGATTACAGGCTCCACTGCAGATAGGCTCAGCGTTTAGTTGAACGTATCAAGAATTAGTACGAAGCACTGCATCTTTCACACAGTAACTACTAAATGACTGTTCAATGTGCTATATTCTGATATTCTTCATTGTTTAACGAGCACCTGCGATGGACAGACTACCATGCCACGAACAAGTGGAAGGAGCAGTACAAAAAAGGCAATAAAGCACACACCTCAATTAACTTCAATGGGGAGGAAAACGCAAAGGAGATGGCATTCGAAGTCGGAAGACCTGAGCTGAATTCCTAACTGCCACTTTTTAGCCTTAGGAAAGTCTAAACTCTAGGAGTTTCCATTTTCTCATCAGCGAAATAGGACATTGTATAAACTATAAAATGCTGCGCAGATATGTCTTCACTACCCCAAGCTTCCAGGTTAAGCGATTCTCTGCTTATTCTATTTCTTATACCCTCAAGCCTGCGCTCGTTATCGGATCCACAGACAGCACACGCCCCCATCATACCTAAGCGGAAGACCACGGGCCGTGACCAAGTGGCCATCGCCCCAGGCTCCGCAGCCCCCCTACATTCACATTCCCGGGGCACTCCTCGCATGCGCCCTTCTTTGAACAATACTTGGCACCTTAAACAAATCCTTTGTGCTTATTATTCAATGCTTGCACTTTATTATTTTAGAGCTTAAAATCTGAACAGGAAAACGTGATCAAAACCTTTCTAGTAAAATGACAACGGCTCGATCTAATTTCCGTTTCCGCTCGTTCATCAGCATTTTCCATGCACTCTGACACAGAGACGGACAGGATTTTTTGGTCCTCTGGATACAAATGAGCAAACAAACGGCAGTAAGAAGCCCGGTATTTACAGGCAAAACCAACAGGGGGAGCCCGAGGACCGCGGACACTGACAAAGGGGCGGGCCCCGCTCGCTGTCAAACACACTCCAGTGCCCGGCATCACTCGTCGCCAGGGCGGCGAACGAGCCCCCGGCGGGAGGGCGGCCAACAGCCAGCTGCGCTCGGACCCCGAGCCGCGGCTTTCGCGTCCTATGATCGCGCGTCGTCCGCCTCCGCGGCCACCGGCTTCCCCGACACAGGCAGGTGCCCGCGCGGCTTCCGGTACGCCGGCCGGGGCCACGTGACCCCGCCCCGCCGCCGAGCCCCGGGGACACGTGACCCAGAAACCCCACTAGGAGCCGCCGGCCCCGCGGAGCCCCGGCGGCGGCGCCTCACCCGTCGGGGGCGCCCGCGCCACCAAGGCGGACAGCAGGAGGACGACCGCGGCCCGGGAGAGCGGGGAGCCCGCGGCCCGGGCCCGCCGCCCGCCCCGCCGCGCCCGGCCGGGGGCCGAGGCCTCCATCCACACGCCGCCGCCACAGGCCGACCGTAGGCGGAGAAGGTCGTTAGGCGGCGCGCGCCCCCCCGACGCCGGAAGTGGGCGGGCGGCCGACCGGAAGGGGCGGGAGCAAGGGCGGGACGTCACTTCCGCTGGGGGCGGGGCGGGGCTTGCTGGCAGCTGCAGGGCCGGGTGTCGGCCTGGTGGGCCGCCAGCTGCCCACCAAGGGACTCGTGGGGAGCATCGGAGACCGCGGAAGATTCTGGAACAGGACAACCCTTTCCTCGGCGTGCGCGCGTTCCCGGGCCGGGGGAAGGCCTTTTCGTTCGGGGTCGCAGACTGGCCGTCGGGCCTGGGGGCCCGCCCTGCACGGCGGGAAGTCGGGGGCATGGGGGGCGTGCGGGTGCGTGCACGGCCGCAGAGCGGTGCCGGCATCCCCCGGGCCATCCTGCGCGGGAGATCAGTGCGGCGCACGCCCAGTGGGACTGGGAAAGGTCTTCAGCCCCGAGAAGAGGAGGAGACAGCCCTCGATAAAAGGGATTTTCACGCAGACACTCGTCCCGTAGGACCATCTTATCGCCTAAGCTTAGAAAACTATGAAAAACCGCCTAGCGTCTATATAGGCAACCATCTTAAAGGGAATCGCCTCTGTTTTTCTGCAGCCGGAAGGCTTTGCTGAGCGGGAACAGCTACGGTAGAAATAGATCTGATCCAGGTGCTGCAAAGACGTCGAAGAATGAAGTTTTCAGCAACCGGAGACGGAATGGCTAATGACGACGTCCGCGGGAAGAAACGAGCGATCCGGTGTGTTACGGTTCCGGCTGTTGCTAGGCAACAAGGGCTCTGTTCCGTGTCGTGCTCGTGCCCGGGTCTGTTACGGCCATAGGCTCCCTTTGGTGGAGAAAAGAGACATCTTACAGAGAAGAAGGAACCAACTACTCTGTCGACTTTAAGAGAAAGCCCAACCGACTTGTTAAATTAGCTGATTCTCAACTACTGCGACTCTATAAGCCTTCCGTAGTTGAAGGAGCCATCAGAAGCCCTTGATTTACAGTCATCCCGAGTTCTGAAGGCCACAGGTATGGATTCGCGGTCCACACCGGGAAGGATAAGGATCTCGGAGCGGTCTATTCTTTCAGGAGCAAAGGCCGTCCGGAATATGGAGTACCCACACTACTGCGATCTCTTAAGGAAAATAAACATGCCTTTTGTGAAAGGCATTGAGGACAGACATGACTACGGTAGGATTGAGAAGAAATGCAACCCTACTTTTCTTAAATTCCACTCCTATCCGCCTTCAACGATGCCAGACTATCATTTACACTACCCTTATCCCCCGCCCTATGGACCACTTTACCCGCTCTTCCCACTTCGCGACGATGTGCCCTTGGGGGACCCCTGCTCAGGGTTCCTGAGCCCCGGTGGGGACGCTGATTTGAAACCTGGCGTTGGCAGAACCATACCCAACCTGGTGGATTTTAGCGACGTGAAACCTCAGCATCGAGTTCCTAGGCCAGACGCGGGGTTGCCAAGGACGCTAAAAAGGCAAAGCAATGCACCGGAAGAACTGCAGCAAGACAGGAGGTGGAATTCCAGAGCAATGCCAGACGCGGCCATCAGAGCCAGGCTCGGAGGTAAATAACGTGACACGAGCTTTGTGAGATTTAAATATTCAAACAAGGGAGAAGAGCATGGATCTGAGATTTAGTATTTAGCTGTTAATTAAACAAAATTTTCAAGAACCAAATAATCTATTTAACGTACAGTTTGTAAGGAAAAGTAGTAAGCATAAGCCTTTTATAAACCTATTGGTAAAACAATATTGGGTTTTGTAGAAGTTCGTTCGTTAGTGTAAGTGATCCACAGAAAGTGTATGTCAGACAATTTATCGCACACGTACAGGGAACCCGGTCTTACCTCGAAAGGAAATTCCACTGCGCTTTGATCATGAGTAGCATGCCTCTTGATCATCCTCTCTTAGAAAAAATCGATGTGATGGGTACGAGAGTTTGTCACAGGGGCTGAGATGACATGGGAAAGTGATCGAAAGTAAACTTGGGGTTTGGTAAGAACAGGAGCGGAGAAGAAGCGACCCCCGCAGACATAGGTCCACCACGGCCGCAGGCACCACCGGCGACCCCCACGGATGGCTGCACCCCGGGATTTCTCTGCAGGCGCGCCCGGAGCCCCGCACTCCCGGCTCAGAAGCGATCGGCACTCCGGAAGAGCTGCGGGGCCTGGTCCCGTGCGGGAGCGGCCAGGCAGGCGGCGAGCCCGCAGAGAGCGCCACTCTGAGCGTGCGCGAAGGAGAAGGCCAAAGTCGCCGGAGAGCTGCTGAGCTTGCTCTGGTGTCACAGGCCGCCCCGGCTTCCCACGCGTCTCCGCTCAGCACCCAGCCGGAGAGCAGAAGCCGGAGCAGACGCGGGGAGCAACAGCGCCCCCACCGTCTGGTGCAGCAGTGGGGGGCCAGGCGTCCTGCCACTCCGCGGAGGGTGGCCAGAGGCCCTCCAGACCCGGCGGTGGGGAGGGAGAGAGGAAAAGGCGATAGAAAGGAAAAGCCCCACAGCATAACGCTTCCCAGCCCACCCTCCCTCCGGGTCCCCACTTTTGAGAGGGAGAAGCGTAGGACAAGAGAGGTGCCTTTAATGGTCACACCAGTGCAAATGTCTTAAGTACTTGCACTGAGGGGCCGTCGCTGAGTTCAGGTCCGTCTCATACAGGGCATGTCACCGAGTCTGAGCTAAAGACCACGTTTCAGTCCGTCAGCCAAGGAGCGTGGCTCCGTCTTTAGCCGACGGTGCAGGGCGTTCATCTTCCACATTTCCTTAACGAAACCCGATCCATTTTGCACGGTAGTCCCGTTTTAGGGCAGTGTGGCACTCCGCTCGGCAGCAGAAAACTCCAGCCTCGTGTTGGGCTGTTTGTGTGAGTTTTTCTAAGAGTAGAATCTCAAAACGTCCCAACAAATGACAGCTTGAAGAAATCGTTTATTAAAGTGTCCTTCCGACCAAAGCAGGGTTAGCGGAAGTTGCACCCATGGTTCAGAACCAAGGACAGAGCTCGTCTTGCCGTCGCCTGGATTAGCCCATGGCAGTTCCAGAGAGAGGCCGGACCGCGGACTGTCTGGCCTCAGGTCCAGGGGTGACACTTTCACTGAGACCCAGGACGCGCTGCTACTCTCTGTAGGCCTGTGTGTCCTTATTTGCAAAATTCACATGAGATAATAGGACCATTTAGTGTAATTCATGTAAAAATATCTGACATGGAGGAATGAACCAGTGTAGATATTCTAAAGTTAAGCAAAGTGGAGAATTTTCAATTCTTCTATACTTAAATCGGCAGTAATAGTACGTCTCATAAAGTTTTTACAAAGCAGTGAATTAAGACGTGGGATACTCAGCAGAATTCCTGGAAGCTGGCAAAGCATTCAATTAATAGTAGGTATTATTGTTAGCTATCACATTTTCAAAGAGTAATCCCAGCAGTTCAAGGATTGGTTCCAATATAGTTTGTCCTAGGCTTACAATGACTTTGTAAATCCTGGAAATAATCATTAATAATGAATAAG
The DNA here is from genome assembly GCA_004027375.1 of Macroglossus sobrinus. NCBI lineage: Eukaryota > Metazoa > Chordata > Mammalia > Chiroptera > Pteropodidae > Macroglossus > Macroglossus sobrinus. The sequence continues at coordinate 30,094 of PVKZ01004187.1, read as the reverse complement.
TCCTCTCAGTTTTTAGCAAGCCTAAATACTCCTGATTTCTAATAATTTCTAATAAAGAAGGCTGTGTTCTCAGAATTACTTGTATCAGAGCCCAGTGTGCTTGTCAGGGGCCTTCATAAATGTCAAAGCCAGCTCGTCAAGGATTAGCTGGCTGACTTCCTGCCCGGCGCTGACCTTGTCTAGACATGCAACTGGGTGCAGTGTTTCTGTCGTTGTTCAGAACTGGCTGGCTTTCTCAGATACTAATAAACTATTCTAGACTTATCCTGATTATATGCAAACCCTTTATCGATTGGTCCCTCTGCCTCTCATTGCAACAGATGACACAGTCTTCCTTGTCACAGAGAACACGGAGGTCGCCTCGTGGTGACCTCCAGGGTTTTCCTCCTATGGAACCCACCAGTGGTGACCTGCACAGGTCCCCCGTCCATCTCCCCCTGCAGAGGGCAAGCTGCCTGAGGCTAAGCCCCAGTCAGGCCTCCGTGTCCTGACTGGCTCCCTGCCCCGGCCACCTCTCACGTTTCCCTGGAGGCCATCTGACGATGTCGCTGTGCCCGACCTCTTGTGATTTCCTGTAAAAGTTGTGACGCTCTCGCAGGGCACGCCAGCACTGCCATGCTGTCCCCTGCCTGGAATGACTGTCCTCCCCACACTTCCACGGTGTGGGCCGAGTCCTGCTCGTCGTCAGGCCCGGGTGCTGTAGTCGGGAAGCTGCTTCCAGTTCCGCACGGTCTGGCCGAGCCAGCCACCCCGTCTGCGCCCTCGCGGTGCTGCGAGCACAGGGGCCGCGTGAGGTCGGCACTACCTACTGACCTCATGTCTGCCTCGCCTAGTTGTTCATGAGCACCGCAAAACCAGGAGCCCTGTTTTTCATCTTTAGGTATTCTGCTTCCATTTATGGCACAGTACACATGTGCTGAATGCTGCTTTTGTATTCGCCAGATTCTCAGGTCTTCCGTGAATCCATGAATCATCTGCATAGTAACCAGACTCCCGTGTGTCACCAGTGTCCCCGACGCATCTGCACACAAATACACAGAATCACAGTACCCGACCGGTCTCTTGCAATAATGAGTAACACACAACAAGTCATTCTTTACTATCACAGTAATCCTAACATGCACATTCCCCAGCTATTCTGTTCTCACCACTGAGGAAAATTGTTAAAATTTTTAATAATAACAATAATAACAACAGAAAGTTTGAGAGAACACGCCTGTAAAAAAATTGTTGGGCAATGCATCGAAAATTCAATTAACAGCACACATTTTAGCTTTCTAATAAAAAAACATTCTGGCAGATGAAAAAATATTTATTGTTTTTAACCGAAAGCTCGCACACTTTCGTTTTCAGGCTGGACGAGCCCAGTGAGGGTCACCCCTTCGAAACCTCGTCATGAAGGATGCTCGGTCAACGACACATTCACGTTCGATGAGGAGGCCACCTGCGCGGTGAGGTTTTGAGCCTCGTGAACTAGCTGCCATTTATGAAATGACGTCACTGTGCCAGGCACCGTGCCTCCACCGGCTTGTAAATTATCCCTCCTCTGTGCCGTCCCTACAGCTGTGCGGGGTGACAGCAGCAGCGGCTGGTAGAGCCCCACCCGGGCCCCCATTACGGGCAAGTGCACCCTCCCCCAGTGGCAGTGAGTGGTGGCCGGCGTGGCGGACGGCCCCCCGCCTGGAGGACTGCGCGCCCCCGCACCGTCTCCCCAGACATCAGCTGACCCGAGGGAACAAACGAACGCCGTGCCAGCTGAGACCACATTCTCATGCGCATCCGCTCCCGTCCTACCCCGCCCCTCACCCAGAGCACCCCAACAGTGGCTTACAGGGCAAAAGTCTCAGTTCTGTCTCTGCTCCGGACGGGACAGTGTTGTGACCCTGTTTTAACTGAGAAAGCCGAGGCCCAGTTATGGCAGATAACTCACCTCTGACCACGTGGGCAGGAAGCGTAAAACCAAGATTTAAACTTAGGTATCCTTCCGAAGTCGAGGATTCTGTTATCAGTCATTTCCCCTCGTGAGTTTGACAATCCTGGACCACAGACGCTTAAATTATTTGAAGACTTCCCCAGGGAAACACAGATACGAAAAGGGTATTTTAAAAATAGCTTCATGGATGTATATTTCGCACACCGTAAAATTCATTGATTTAAAGTGTTCGATTCGTAGTTTTTCGGGATAATTACAGTATCACGCTACCATCACCACGATCTGACTTTAGAACATTTTCATCACCCAAGAAGAAACCCATAACCATTCGAAGTATCGACACAGATACTTGTGAGGAATAAGCTCCCGTTTCTGTAGCTACTATAGTACTCCTCCCTGAAGTCGGTCAGCCTGGGAACCTGCCCGCAGCCGTGTGTCGGGCCCATTTCTCCTTTTTCCAAGAGCCTTCCTAATCACCACGAAGGTGGATGGGGCATGCCTCCCGCAGACCATCGACCGTCCTGTGGTGCATGAATGTGGGACAAAAAGGCCACTTAAAGCTCACGTCACCAGTGCCTCCTTTACCAAGATGCCAGCCGCCACGACACGACTCCATGCCTCACTGCATTTTTCTCTTATAATAGAATCATGCCAGGAGACGTGGGGGGTCACTGGGCCTGTGTCGAGCTGCTCTAAATTCAGATAAAATGTAGGATTTGGTTGCGAGGGGAAAGAGACGTTGTTTTTATTAGTTTAACTTATTCCATTTCCAGTCTCTCTTCAAAGAATGCACTGCTCCTGTAAGTTGCTGCTGCTGCTGGTCAGAGCGAATCAAAGGGACAGCGTGAGAGCTTGCAGGCATTGGCTACGTGCTTATGCAGCTGTCTCTGTCTCAAAGTAGAATTATGAAGCAGGTGCTTAATACATATGCTAATAAGCATGCTAATAAGCATCCAAATGCTCATTAGCATACTTTTTAAAATTTAAAATAAGTTTAGACTTTTTAATTGCAAAATAAATCTGGATATTTTACTACCTGTAGTAGAAGCTAACTAAGTAATATGGGACAATACTTCCAAAGGAAAAACAACCCGATTAATATTTAAATATATATATATATATATATATATATATATATATATATACACACACATATATATATATATATCAAAGAGCTAATAAGGTAGAAATTATTGGGCCGATGAAAGGATAGAAACTCTGAAATTTAAGCGCAGTGCTTGGTGGCCTCACTATTTTTCCCATTGTGGAAAAGGGCACTGAACTGCGAGTGAACCCTTTTCACACCCTCCTAGGCGTAAAACAACAAAAGTCGCAGTCAGTCTTTGAAAACCGCCCACTGCTTTGGGCAGAAGGCCTGCAACCTCACACCTTGGAGGTCTGGGCAGGTACATAGTAGGAGACATTTGCCCAGGCTGCAGCCAGGTTGCATCAAAATAAACGAGAAAGCTTCAGATCTTGGACTGAGCCTCAGGGACTCGTGGGGCGACGCACCGATCAGAGTCCCATAATAAATACGGAAGGAAAATGCGGCAGAAAATAATCTGTAATAGTTACTGAACATTCCCCAAATCTGGTGAAAGATAGAAATTTACAGTGTCAACAGGGTCATTGAAATTTTTTTTTTTCAAAAAGCGTAGGCAAATTGCCGAAGACCAAAGCTAAAACGAAAAATTTGAAAGCCGCCAGAGAAACAATCAGGCTATCAAATAAACTATCAAAGGCTTCTCATCGAAAACTATTGAGAGAAGACAACCATGGAGCAAAGGAATAACACACGTAAAATGCTGATCAAAAAAACTCATCACACTGCATCCAGAAATAAGAAAGAATGCTACATCTAGAAAATCTATCCGTCGAGGATGAAGGTTGTATTTGTCTTCTGTTACTGCTAGAACATGTTAACGTACATTTAGCAGCTTAAACAGTACAAGTTTATTATAGTGCTACACATCAGAAGGAAAAGGGTCTAGTGGCCTGCGGTCTCGGTGTCCATTGGCCCGGCCGCATTTCCTCAAGAGGCTCGCGAGTGGGCTCCATCGTCCTGCCTGTCATCGCTTCTCAGAACCTCCCGCACCCCGGCTCACCCTCAGAGATGAGGAGGACAGACGGGGCACTTCTCTCCTGCCCCCTCTGCCCCGGCCTTCTGCTTGGAGGGGCCCTACATCTGAACCGTGCCTGTGTGCACGCCTGGGATGATTTTCCTATTTTAAGGTCCACTGATTAGCAACTTTCATTTAATCTGTCCCCTAAATCCCCCTGTCCCATGTGAGGTAACACGTACACAGGGACCAGGGCAGGGACATCTTTGCGACCTGAATACATTAAATGACTAAGCACAGATAAGAGTAGACGTCAATGAGAACCAAAGATACATGAGAATGATTTAAAAGCCAAAAACTGTTTCTTTGGAAAGATCAACACAAGTGATAGACCTTTCATTAGTATGATCAAGAAAAAGAGAAAGAATACATATCACCAAAATAGAAAATTAAAGAGGAGTTATCCTACAGATTCTAAAAGAAAAATAAGGGAATGTTATAAACTACTGTATGCCAGTTAATCTGACATCTTACATTAAATGAACAAATTTTTTTAAAAGTGCAGTTTACCAAAATTGATGTTAGGTGAAGCAGAATACATGAATTCTCTCTATCTTAAAGAAATTTATTTATTTATTATCAAAAAGCTTTCCACACAGAAAACTCCAGGATCAGATGGTTTCACTGCTGAATTTTATCAAACATTTTAGTAATACATCATATCTATCTTATATAAGGTATTTCAAAAACTAGAATACTTCTCAACTAGTTTTAGAAGTCCAACTTAACCTAACATCCCCACAACAAAGATATTACAACAAAAGAGGAAATTACAGACCAATATTCCTCCTATACAGACTCAAAATTTTTTTAAAGCATCAGCAAATCAAAAATGGTAATTTATAAAAGGTAATATATCATGACCAAGTGAGGGTTATCTCAGGAATGCAAATATATTCTTAACATTGAAAATTAATCAATATAATTCATCATACTAACAGAAATATTACATTATTATTTCACTAGATGTAGCTTTAGTAAAATTTTCAAAAATATATTGAACATGTTTAATGTCTCATTTAATGAAATAGGTGAAGGATAAAGCGGCAAGCAGGGAAGCTTGTGGGGTAGAACGGAAGGTGAATACAGAAGGTGAAGATGGAGAGATGGCAAAAGTTAAGAGACTCGCAGGATAGGATGAGAAAGTCCAATATTTGTCTAATAGAGAAAGAGAACTTCATAAGAGAATAAAGAGAATCCATTGCCTTAAATAAAGATAAAAAAATGGAGATGGGTCCAAATTCATGAGAGTCTTGAATTCTCAGGTTAAAGAAGCACAAGTCCTAAACGAAATATATTGAAACTGTAGAAAAACCAAGACAAATATCCTAAACATAACCAGGAGGTGTGGGGGTGGAGGACGCAGAATGCCTGCCAGCTATCAAATTCAGTGCCGTCCCAAAGTCGATAGAATAATACAGCCCCAGGTAAATACTCACAACCATTCGGCCAGAGTTATAAACCCATCGAGAACATTATTTATTCAAAAGTGACGGTGACTCAAAACCAGACTAGAAGTTTGAATTTTTGAAAGAATTACTGAAAACTGAACCTCAGTGCAAAGGGAAAGAGCCAAGAACCCAGGGACAAAAACAAGGTTACAAGAAACCAAAGTAGGCAAAGGACTGGTAAAATATGGTGGAAAATTCTAAACAGATAGTAATCTTTAAGGACGCTAATAACAATGGTTATGATGATAATTAAATAACTAATGAAATAAGATGGAAGCTAGGAAGAGGGACATTTCAGAACTCGTGTCCTTGTATTATTATAAAACAAGGCAGACAAGACTTATTAAATGTTTTATTTACATGGAACTAAAAACCACTTGCCAACATTTAATATTCAAGAGCTTTCTCATAGAAATCTGACTTGCCACAAACTTCAATGTGCATTTTGTAACATTTAACTTAATCATTAGAATACAGCAGAATGTACATTTCCAGGACAATACAGGAGAGTAGGGAAGCGTTGCCCTTGGTTTACGTGTTGATGAAAGAAGAATAGTAAAGAGAAACAAAGAAAGCATAGTAAATAGAACACACTGGCAATTCCCACTGACACTGATCTCTTCTCACTTGTCGTTCATGCCTTCTAGGATAATGGAGAACCATTTTTACCACGAGACAAGAAGTCCAGTGCAAAGGACTCATTTTACAAGTCCTCTACACAAAAGTAAGCATCCATCCCAATAGAATTTTGACGTGAAAATATATTTTTTTTATCTCTAATGATCCATCCCCTTGGTGCCTACCTTATCCTGCCTCCTATTAGAAATTCAGAGAACATCAGATACAGATATTTAGTTACTCATGGTGATGGCTAAAACAAACAGCTCAAGGATGAATCTTCAAGAAAAACCTTCATTTAATGGAAGAATAAAACTAAAACAAAGGAAATGGTCAGAGAGAAAGGAGGAGAGAAGAGTGCCTCATCATATAAAACAAGAGCGGGAAAACTAGAAGGAGAATTCGTTTATTTGCTCAGAAAATATAGAGAGAGCACCTACTGTGTGCCTATGCCCTCGGCCGTGAGATTGTCAGTGAATAAAGCAGGCGAAATCTCTCCTCTCAAAGAGCTCTTGTTCTACAGAGAGGTGGACAGTCAGCAACAAATACACGAAGTCAATAGACCATATCTGAGAAGGCGATGAGTCTTTGAAAAAATAATAGATTCTACCACCTGAGTCCCATCGAATGGTGGCTTGGGGAGGGCGGGGTGCACTTCCGAGTATATGTTGAAAGTAGAGTTGGCACAAGGTCCAGAGCAGAGACCATGAGTCCCAAGAAAGAGGAGCCAGGGGTGGTTCCCAGGCTTTGGGCGATGCAGCCGGCCAGCCCAGCACTGGACAGGAAGACCAGACGTCAGTTCAGTATGGACGTGCTGGGCGCGGAGGTGTTCATGGGACTGCCGGGTGGCCCCGTCGGTGAGGCCGTGGGCTGCACCGGCCTGAGCGTGGGAGGGCGGTCCGGGCTGCAGACACGGGTCTGTGGATGTGGCGTGTGGGTGACTGGGTGCTGGGTGCGGCCACAGCACTGGATGAGGGCGCCGGGGGAGGTGAGGCTGCGGGAAGTGGAGCTGAGAGAGAGAGAGAGAGAGAGAGAGAGAGAGAGAGAGAGAGAGAGAGAGGAAATCCCAGCCAAAGAGACCGAGAAGCTGCAGTGCACGGGGGAGGGGGAAGCAGACAGCCTTGGGGGGAGTTACAGAAGTGTTTCGGGGAGTTACAAGAGTGTTTCGGGGAGCAGGGGCTGACAGACTGCTTCGCACCCCGCAAATGGGGCAAGTGAGGCGAGGCCTGAGGATGGACGATTGGAACGGAAAGTTTAGGAAACTATAAAGAAACCTGAGAAATGTGTCATTAAAATCGGAGCCATACCGTTGTTTCCTTCTGCGCTGCTCCCGTTAGCAGAGGAGACAGCGTCTGGGTGTCCGCCCACCAAAATGATGCCAGCTTACAAATGACAGGCCGTAGAGTGGACCCTTTTCCTATGTGCTTTTTGTATAAAACGTCTTCTATGGAATATCCTCTATTGTTCGGTTTGGTCTGGGTCATATTTATTTAGTTTGTATGAAGCTGAAAATTAAGATATTTAAAAACTTTTACTCCACGCCCATTTTGTGGCTGGGAAGCAGGAGGAGGCAGATTTGCGCCTTTACTGATAGATTCTCATGCGAAATTATACAATTTCTTTCGTAAACAATACAGATGTTAAGTGGGGAGCATTTCCTTTCCAGCCTGTATGAACCCCAGGGGACAGGATAATGGCCAAAGCAAACTGGGTTGTTGAAAGGGCCCCAGGGCATGCGGTCCGCAGTTAGCACCTCGGACAGAGCCACTTGTCCAGCAGGCCGGGGAACTCACACGTGCAGCCCACACGGTGTCGTGGAGGCGACAGCCCGTCACCTGAGGGGACGGGCTTCTATGTGTCGTGTCGCGGGGTGGGGTGGGGGGCTGGAGTCTCAGGGGCCAGCTCAGAATCCTGCCCGCCGCCGCGTGTGGCGCTGTGAACGACAGCCATTAAAACGTCACCATTTAATAATCCCGTAGAGCTTACGAACGGGTCCCTTGGGACAAGATGCTACGTCCAAAACGTGACCCGCCGGAAGACGGGGCGGCCCCGGTCTCGGGGTGCTTCACGCCGAGGAGATACGAGGCGGCCCCGGCGCTCACGCAGGTGAGAGCGCGCCCCTGGCGACAGCGCGTCCCCCGGAGCCCCGAGCCCTGCGTTGCGGTGGCGCTTACCGATGCGGGTTAGGGAAGGGGCAGCGAACACGTGCGTCTGTGGCACCGAAAATGCCACGATCGGAAAAGTCACCATAACCCCCAATACGTTAAATTTAGCTATATTAATTTCTTTTTAATTTAAAACCTCTCTTAAAAGTCATTTACCCCACGTTTACTTTAAAAAGTTGCAAAAGGAGTAGATGACGAGGAGACACAGATAAGTGGTTCCTGTCCCGCCAGAGCCCTGCGCGGGACTGGCTGGGGACAGGGGTCTAGAACCTTCTTCCTCGCTACCTTTGGGGGCAGGGCGGCCCCGTGAGTCGCAGCCCGCCTGACCCAGCGACCAAGTCTTCCTACTGGTCCCCGGGGAGCGGGTCTCTGCACCCCACTGCGCGGACGGACCCCAGCACCCTGTAAGGGGCCCCGCGCGCCCCAGGCCCGCGCGGCGGGCACGGCCCCCGCCGCCGCCTCTGCTCCGCGCGGTCCTGGGCTCCTGCGCCCGCTGCCCCGCGAGGCCCCACGCGTGTCGTCCGCACGCATTGTGGCGCCACCCCCTCTGTCCCCGGGCCGAATCCGCGGCCCCTCAGACCGGGTTAGACGCCCCCGCGCCCTGCGGCCACCAGCGCGCGGATGCGCGGACGCCCCAGCCTGCTGCCCGCCCCGTCTCAGCGGTGCGACGTGCAGCTGCCGCTCGCAGGAGGTCGGTTCCTGGAAGGGAGCCAGCTGCTCGGTCCCCGGGGAGGCGGGGACCACGGCCTGCAGCGCCCGCGCTGTCCCCAACACGTCCTCCGCTGTGCAGAGAGAGGAATGGTACTACCCAGTTTTCATATAAAGCTTCATTATAGGATTTTCACATAGAAACTAAAGTCAACCAAAGGACAGAAAGGCGCCTGGACTCTGATGGCCATTTCTAAGGCTCTCAAGTCCGTGGAAGGGTCGCGTGTTGAGAAAATGAACCGTGTCACTGCACTGAGTGACCCTGGCGCCCGGAGTCCTTCGAGGCAGGCCAGGGTCCAAAGCTCAGGCCCCAGGTTGGGCTGACAGGAGGACGGGCCGCGGGCGTCTGCGGGTGACCCAATGCAAGCCTTGGACGCCCGCCTCTCCGCGCGGGAGGGATGCGGGCAACGAGGCAGAGCCCAGCGGGAGGAGACACACCGAAGTTCAGGGTCTGGGCGCAGGGCAGGGACCAGGGCGCCTGGGAACAAACCCAGGCCCTGAGGGGTTTGGGGAGAGCTTTTCCTGGGGAGCCTGGGGCTTGCCCCCCACGCAGACAGGACTGTCGGGACCTCGGGAGCTAGTGCACTGGCAAGCACAGTGATTGGGGCTTCTGTGCGAGAACCGGCAGGGACTTGTTCACTGAACGCCTGTCCTTGGTTTCCATGATCTAGATGGTCGGCGGACTCTGGGACAGATTCCAAACCAGGTCTTTCCTGGCACCGGTCAAACCAGTCACTTTGTAAGTTGTATCTCCTCACGTTCTCCTCACTCGGTTCCCCCTCACGGATTTGTGGTTGAGAATCCGCTGACCTGGCCCATAGCAGGGGGCATGGGGGGGCACACCCCAGAAGCCCGCAGACTGCCACCCTGTGACAGGAAGGGACCCACACCCCAGTTCCGTTGTCCAGTGCTGCTTCCTCGTGTCTTCTCTTAACCCTCCCAAAATCGAGACCATTGAATATGCCACCCCAGTCCCAAGGCCAGGAGTGCTTGACCGAGAATAGGATGTGAAGACGCACAATGCCGCAGCATCCTTGGACTTCACGGAGTCACAAAGCATGTTCCGGCGACTTTGTGTCACGTAGTTCCTCTGCGTTCTGCTAATGCTAATGCTGTGGATTCATTCCTGATCCTTCCACACCAGTGATTTTGTTCACTCAGTCTAAACACTGGCATCTCTGCCTGTGAAAAGCTCACCGTTTGTGTCCTCGCTGCGACCCACATTCCAGGTCATCGTCTCTATTTGGATTTTTTAAAATTTAGTCTTGACTATTTCATACACACAGAATGTATGAGTAAGGATAGAATCGGTGTGTCCTCTCCCAGCGTTGGAAGAAGCTGGCAGCTCCCGTGTGCTTCTCTCTCAGCAGCTGGCCCACCCTCGGGGCGCACCGCTGCTGGGGATGCGCTGTTTCCTGTCCTCGTGTATCCCTGTGACCTTGAAACCACGAGTGTTGTTCTGAACCTAGACGTAGTGTCAAGGTCTGCGGTTTAAACTCAGTATAAGCGGCATCATCCGCACATTTACGCAACTCCGCACTTTGGTTCAGAATTGTGCTTGTGAGATGCACACGGGGTGGCACCTGTATCTCCAGGTGTTCATTTTTCTCGACTGTGTAGTCTTCCACTGAATGGACATACCACAACTTATTTATCCATTCTCATAGTTTAACCTTTTTCTGATTTTACTGCAATTGGGCCCAATGTCCTCCTATCTTCATGTACCCAGGCATAAAGACATGTGTGGGTGTCATACACACATGCTCATGTCCGCCGTGGCTGCACCTAGAGCCGTGGACACCTTCTCTTCCTGGGTATCATGTCATTCGTCTCCAGATGAGTTTACCAGTGTCTCCACCATCACCGGTGCTTGAGTTCCCATGGCGTGGCCAGCATTGGGGATTTTCAAGTGCAGAAAAATTCTTATTTTATGAGCATCAAATTATACTTCATTTCAATATTAACTTACATTTACCTGACCACTGATCATCATTTTTAAAAGTTATGACTCATTCGAGCATACACAACTATAACTTACCTGATCATATATTTCACCCTTTTTTCAGTTTTTTTTATGTCTTACTTAATGGTTATAGACATTTTTTGCTAATTATTCTGGATAAAAATCCTTTATTGGTGACGTGCATCAAAGTATCTCCTTCCCACCTGTGACCTTTTTCTCTTTCGTAGTGCCCCTTGCTGAACTGAAGTTTTGAATTTTGGTATAACCGAGCTCATCCATATCGTCCTCCATGTCTTGCTATGTTTGTGGCGCTTTTGATAGATCTGCTCCTACTGGCCGGGTGGTGAGCGGGTCCCCACAGGTGACTGGGTGTGCTGCGCTCAGCTCGTCTGGGTCTGACCGCTTAAGGCCACATCTTCAGTCTATGGCCACACCGCCCTGAACGTGCCCGGTCCCAGCAGCTAAGCAGGGTCGGGCCTGGTCAGTACCTGGATGGGAGAGCACCCAGGAAAACCAGGTGCTGTAGGTGTAAAAAAAATTAAAAAATAAGGGATTGTAAGCCAACAAGGTCCTATAAAAAGCTACATCTTCAAATCATTCTTGTTCAAAATTCCAAACTTTTGGAGGCCAAGTTCTATGCGGTGTCTGCAAAGACTTTGCTTTTATTTTAATAAGAAATGCTGCGATGATGCGATGTTTATGAAGCTGATGTCAGTAAGTCAATCGCCTGCATTTTCTCTCTCCCTCAGTGTGAGCCCCAGCGCGAGAAGCAGATACATTCCGCTCTACACGTAAGTGACGTTTGATAACGCTTTAGAAGGGGCTGGATTTGCCTCTCCCGGGCCCTGGAGCTCTCGCTGTCCCCACGTGGGGGCCCTGTGGGGTGGCCTCCTCAGGAGAAGTGGTCCCATTCCCGAGGGCTCCGCCCCCATCGCCCCCATCGCCCCCACGCCTGCAGCACCCCCCACCTCCTGACCCCGTCACCTTGGGCATTAGAACTTCCACACGGGGATATGGGGGATAAACACTAGCATCACACACCTCGGTACAAAGCACCGAGAAGGCGGAGGGGCGGGGCCTGTAGTCCCGGCCCCGTCCCCATCACGGCTCCCCCGCCCCCCAAGTGGAGCGGACCGGGCTCCCAGCTTCGCTCAGCCGTAGCCGGGGACACTCTCCCATGTGGACCAGCCTTTTCTCAGGCCCTTAAGGCGCATGGCTGGCCGCCTAGGACGCCTCCTCCAGGGAGCCCCCGGGAACTCTGCCTTGGCCCGGACCGCCTCCCAGGGTTCAAAACCGAGGAGTCCCAGGGCTGCAGAAAGAGCCGGTTCCTCTGCTCAGAAGTGCCAATGAGAGCATGTGGGCCCTGCGACTCCTGTTCTGGAAAAGGAAAAACCTTTTACCTTTTTTCTTTTTTTCCCTAATTGTTCCATTGCGCTTTAATTAATTAATTAATTTATTATCTATTTCTTGTATTTATCTATTTCTTGCATTTTCCGTTTCCGATCTATTTTAGCCAATAAGATTTGTCCTGGAAGTCAGGACACTGTTTATTATTTCCTCCGCATTTCCTATAAAGAAACACACCATCTTTTCTCTTCCTGCCGGCAGTGGTCATGTGCAGTCCACAAACGCCGATGACATTGACAACCCCTTCGGGGACATCACATCTCTGGCCTCGCCTCGGAGCTCTAAGATCCTTTACACGAGCACGAGCCGGTGAGTCCAAGCTTCTTGCATTATGATTCAATTATACGCCCTATGTACACTGCACTGTGCGTTCACCACCCAGCGTCAAATCTCCTTCCCTCACCATCTGTCTGACCCCTTGACCCCGAGCTTCCTCCCCGCCTCCGCCGTTCACTCTGGCCGCCACTAAACTGTCGCCTGCGTCCACGAGTTGCTGTGTGTCTCGTTCATCTGTGGCTTTCGGTTTTCGATCCCACACAGGAGTGAAATCAGGTGGCCCTCAACAGTTTCTGTCTGGCTTATTTCGCTTAGCAGGATTATCTCGAGGCCCATGCATGTCATCACACACGGCAGTACTGCACCTGTTCTTACGGCCGAGTTATATTCCGCTGAGAACAGAATTACCCCGTGACCCAGCAATCCGCCTTCTGGGTATCCACCCCCCAAATTCGAAAACGTTTATCCGTGAAGACAGATGTGCCCCGACGTTCACTGAGGCATTATTCACGGTGGCGAGGCCATGGAAGCAACCGAGGTGGCCTTCCGTAGGTGACTGGGTAGAACAGACGAGGTCCGCGGATGTAATGGGACAGGCTTGCTAAGAAACCGGATCATTCTTTCAGATCATTCCTCAGAGTGGAGAGCAGTGTGGCAGCGCTTTTTAAATCTGATACGAAATTTACTATTTAACTTCAACAGATTCGGGGGGGATGCTGTTCCCCTTCATTTTACTATTAATTTCTGCTTTGAAGGAAGTGAGAGATGAGTGGATCACGCAAAAGCATTGAAGACATTAACTGCACTTATCCAATTCTAGCACTAGAGGGCGACCAAGCTTGCAAAATTTCTTTTGATTAGGTTTCATTTTTTAACATAATCTTACTTAACCTTTTAACGCAAAAAAAAAAAAATGCCTCCAGTGTTATGATGACATATGGATAGGTACAAAAATATGTAGTGTCATATGTCACATATAAAGTAAAATCACAAATAAATGCTTGTGTGTCCCCCACCTAGCTGAGGAAATAACATTTTACTACCATCTTGAAGCGGCCAGTTTGCCCCTCCAGACCTCACCACCGGCTCCCCGAACTGGAAGCCATCACATCAGACGTTGTGCCTGTCCTTGGCTTGCTGTGCTTTATAGTTTTACTGCACATACGCGACTCTCTGTACAAGACACTACGTGGTTTCTGTAACACCCCCACTGGGCTAGAGCGCGGTACGGTCACTGTCATTTGCATAAAGTCCCCAACCCGGAAACACACAAACTTACCAGCCTTGAGCCGAGAAAGGAAGAGGGTACCGCTTTGCTCAAAAGCAAATATGCCTCTGCCTTTCTTTTCTCCTCTTCAACTTGCTTAAAGAGAATTATCTTTCTGGCCTTATCTTCGCTGTTCTCATGACCCACGACGCTCAGCCGCAGTGGGTGGGCCGTGTGAGCCACGGCCTTCGGGGGAAGCCACGTCCCAGACGGTCCAGGCCACCGACTCTGAGTGCAGGTGGCTCCACCGAGGGAATCACCACTTTCCCTCACGGGCGAAGAAGGTCTTTCAGATGCTCCTCATCACCCAAGTTTGTTTTCTGGTCACCGAGTCATCTCCATGCCCAATGTTTTTTAAACGGGTGATGACTGTACTAATAGTTTAAAAGATAATTTAGAAAATATATCGTTAGAACTGAATCTGATTATTTTAAAAAGTACAGAAACAGTTATAATAAAATTATAACCACACTCTTACACAAAAATATAACCATTATTAAGACGCAGGTATACTCCCATCCATCAGATACATTTTTAGTCTTGCTCTTGTATATTTATGTAGCTATGATCATGCTACATTTTAACATTACGGCATCTTCACGCGTCCATGCCATTACGGGCTCATCACAATCTTTACTTGTTTAGATGTGCTGCCATTGACTGGTTCATTCAGGTTACAGACGTAAATTCTTTCCATTTTTTGTGATGATAAATAATGCTATCGAACAATTTATATGACTCTTTTTTATGACTTGGCATTTACTTATGGGAGACTCCTTGAAATTGATTATGGAATCAAAATATTTAAATGTGTTAAAAATATTGCTAAATCATTTTCGGGAAGTATTATGTAAATTTGCTGTAAAACCAGTGTTCGTGCTCGATGTTTGTGTCCCCTTCCAAGCTGGCATTCGAAGCTCGCCAGGCAGCTTCAAATATTCTTAGAATGTAACAACTAAAATATCCCTTTCATTTTCAATGCTCTATTTTGGATACATTTCAATCCTAAAAGTTTGATGTACAGTTTAGACTTTTCCCCCAAGGAGGCATGGATGTCTGTGATGTACAGTGGCATGCATATCGTCGTGTGCACGTGCGTGTGTGGGGAAGGACGTGTAAAGCTGACGTGTGTCATGGAAAATGTCCCTGACCCTCTGCAGGGACATTCAACTACTTTTCATGGCTGGTGATCTCCCACTACAGGGCTGTATCGTAGAGCGCCTGGGCCGAGTGCTCACTAAACATTTTTCCTACTGTAAACATCAGCCTGACACCAAAAGCTAGTAAGAATAACACACACAAAGGAAACTATGGACCAGTATCCGATGAATGCAGATGCAGAAATCCTAAACAAAATACTAACCCATCGAATGCAACGATGCCTTAAAAAGATTCCATAGCACGATCCAGTGGGGTTCATTCCAGAGGTGTAGGGACGGTTCGACGCACAGTTCGAGATCCATCAGTGCGAGACACCCCAGGAGCAAAACGACAAAACCCATACGATCGTGTCGACAGATGCAGAGAAAGCACTGGCCACAATACAGCACCCATGTGTGATTGAAACACGCCATAAAAGGGGCACAGAAGGAAAATACCTCCACAGAATCAAGACCATCCACGACACACCTTCAGCCAATATCCCACTTAACCGTGAAAAACGGAAACCTTTTCCTCCAAGATCAGGAACAAGATGAAGCTGCTCGCTCTCACCGCTGTATCCAACACAGCATCCAGTCCCAGCTGGGGCAGTCGGGCGAGAGAAAGACAGACAAGGCGTCCAGGATGAGAACGAAGAAGTCCACCTGTCACTTTGTGCAGACAACGTGATCCTTTACACAGAAAACCCTGAAGACGCCACTAAAAAAGCATGGGAAACTACACACAAATACAGAAAAGCTGCAGGATACGAAATCAACATAAACAAATAAGCAAGGAGCTGCTCTCCGTGGAGACGGGGCTGCCAGCCCAGAGGGGCGCCGGGCACCTCTCATGCCTCAAACCCCTGGATGTCACAACGGCAAAATCATGTCTGCACGGGGCCTAGGGCAGCATCGCGACCCGAGAACTGTTTGCAGAGGAAACGAGAAAGCAGATATTGTGACTGACACGTAAAAACACTGTTTAGAGTACACGTCTGGATGCTGTGCTATCTGCTCAATAGACGAGGCTTCCTGCTTGGGGTGTCACTGTCCCCCTTCCCACCAGCCCCCTCGCCGTTGCCTCCCAGTGGGAACTCTGCCTGGGCTTCTGCTGAGTGCTTCCCAGACGGCTGTGTTTTCCCATCATCTCAGCTGAACGCTCCCCGCCCTCCCTACTGCCCCCCCCACGGCCCCCCACTGCGCCCTCTCACTGCTGTCACCAGCCCGGCGCTCAAGGACCTCCCCACCTACCTCTGCACCGCGCCTGAGGAGCACGCCTCTAAAACTGGAACCCTCACGTGAGTTTTCTCAGTAAAGCTGAAAATGTTTTCTAATTTGGTAGGTGTGCCCAGTTATCAAACAAACAAACAAACAAAAGCACCCATTCGAAGTTACGAAACTCAAAACTATTCCTGCGCTCTCCAGGGAAGGCCCGCACCTCACTTCTGACTGGTTTAGGGGTCCCTACCCCCCGCGTTCAACAGCCAATCCTGACGCTCGGGATAAACAGCTCTTTCCGACCCGCGGATAAACGCGCACGGTTCCCCAGAGCAGGGGACGACAGAGTCAGCCTCACTTACAACCCGTGTCACGCACAAGACTCAAGACGGGCACACGGATGCCCCCGCTTTTTCCGAATCTGATTTGTTTGTCCCTCCCTGGAGCGCACGCGGCCTCGGGGGAGCGTGTTTGCTTTCAGCGACCTCACTGCAGCTCCGCGTGGCTTCAAGACGCCCTGCATTCGTGAGTCGTGGGCACCTACCTGGATGGGCGTGTGGCGGCAGCTCAGCGCGGATTCCGCACCCGGGGGCATGTCACTCTGCCCGTCCGGGAGAGGGAGGGGGCGGCGGGCGGTGCCGGAGGCCCCGTTGGAGCTGCGGGGGGTCAGGTGCATCTCACCTGGTCCCGCCCCTCGGTATCCACGAAGAAATCCGCGCTCGCCCAGGTGAGGGAGCGCGCGGAGGTGAGGCCGACCCCGCACCTGCGCGGAAGACCCGGCGCTCAGGTGCGTCCAGGTGCGTCCTCCCCGCCCGGCACCTGTTCCTGCAGGGCCTCGCGCGGCTGCGGGTGTCCTCGGCGATGGAGCGTTTGCGCATAGCGAGGAACCGGCCCAGATGGACCGCGGACAGGTGCTGGTCGAGGTCGGACAGGGAAGAAGGCGGCCTCCGTGACAGTCACGTGAGCTTTGCATCTAAAAGAGAACCTTGCCGCACCCCACGCTGGAGAATTAGGCTCCGGAGAGCAGGTCCTTTCGGCGGCCAGACACGTCTGCCTTCGGGGGGCGCTCGTCCCCGTCGCGTCTGTCTGGAAAAACAGCGTGTTGGGGTCGGAGGCGCGGGAGGGAACAGGCTCCGTCCCCGTTTTCCTGACCAGGCGGCGAGGCCGGCGCGCAGGACGCAAGGGCCCGGCCCGCTGCTGTCCTGAGCGGCTACGACCCAGGTCCCGGTCCCGGGCAAGCTGGTGCCGGCCCCGCGCACGCGCCCTCGGCCTCTGCGCAGAGCTGGCCCTGCCCTGGGCCCCTCCGCTCACGGGGGGGCTCTGGCTCTTCCCACGCCTCCTCCAGATGCAAGGGATGAGGGCCCTAAGGAGAGAGGAGGAAAAATGCATCCGCTCGACAGCGCTGATAACAATAAAACTGCGTTTCCTGCACGGGCGTCGCGGCTGCGGCTGGGGTATCCGGGCCAGGGTGTCCTATGACGATGGGGGCAGCAGTCAGGGGCCGCAAGGCCTCGAGCCTCCCGTGGGCTCCCCACCCACAGCAGAGCAGGCTGGGCACAGCTCACAAGGCCCTCCTCTCCTTCCTTCCCTGGCTGGGCCGAGCATCCCCCTCCACCGGCAGCCCCCCTCCTCCCCCTGCTCCTGCCCATCCCCCCCGGCATCTCCCCCACCTGTGCCATGCCAGGGCTGTCCCGAGGAGACATTTCTGGACCCCCTGCAGGGTGTGGCTCAGAAAGCTTCAGCTCTGGTCTAGGGTGGCACCACTGGCAGGGACAGCCCACGGGGTAAACACCAGACCCCCTGGGGGCTGAACCCATGCCCCTTCCTGCGTCTCCCTCACACGCCCCGTTCTGACTTCGCTCCAGCGCTCTCTGCCCCGCGGGGCTCCGTAAACACCTAGGTGTGCAGCTAGAAATGACTGTCAGGAGCCAGGCCTGCTCAGCTCTGCCCCGGTCTGTTCCCGACACGGAGGAGCCTCGGTAACGGCCGGTGGAAGTGACTTAAATTTACACTCACACCCCAGTCAACGCCGGCCACGCGGGCCTAGCCCAGCTCCCCCGGCCCGGCCGGAAGTCTCGACTGTGAGGGGACAGGGGGCGTTTCCCGTCCAGGCCCTCTGGTCTGCGGTCAGCTCTGCCACTTGCCAGCTGAGTCAGCTCTGGGCCCGTTGCTTAGACTTCCTCTATAGCCTCAGTGGCCGTGTCCGTAAACTGGGCATGACGCTGGGACTTATGACTGGGGCACTGTGAGAATGAAATGAGTTCACTCATAATTCATGAAAGCATTTGAAACAGTGCCTGGGATACAGGGCCCACCCCCGAGCCTTAGCTGTGTGTCTACAGTGCACACAGAGACGGGCGCACGCTGAAACCCGGGCCCACCCAAACACCACCCGCGTGCCACGTGTAGCGTGCTCTGTTTATTTTCCGTTTAGCTTTTCATTGCACCTCATCTGCGCTCCCTTTTCCAGCTGAGACACCAAACTTCCTTATATTCTGGTTACTTAATCTCTGTTTTAATGCTTTTGTTGAGCAAAACCAATTAGCTGTAAGCTTAGGCGATCATGTATGCAAGTTTTCCCAGCAGAGAACAAAATCCAGGCTTGCTTTGGAAACAGGAGCACAAAAAAAAAAAAAAAAGGTGTCGAAAGAACCAGAAGTTGAGCAGCGAAGACAAAGATGAAGTTCCCCAGTTTTCAATGCGTTTCTGCGTCTCTCCGCTTTCCTAAGGGTGGGTGGGCGGGTGTGTGTGGCTCCGAACAACCAGCTCATCTGAAAATCCATCTCAACGCTTGTGCATTTCAGTAACTTTAACACGTCTGTTTCCTTTATCGAAAATATTTTGTGGCCTATCTATCAGCCCGAGGCCTGCCGAGGGTCCCCCAGAGACTGGCCTCTGGTTGCTGTGAGGCCAGCACGTTGCTGTGGAGACAGAAGGAAGGTCCCAGCACTTGGGCTGTCCTCCAGATGCGTGAACGGGTTGGATTCAGCAGCAGTGCGGTGAGGACTTGCACTTTCAAATATTTGGCAGTTTATCTGCAGCCAAATGCCCTTCTCCAGCCCACGCAGCCTGTCTTCAGTTCAGTGTCCCGGCGGGCGGTTTGTCACCACGGGCCAGGACGAAACATCCGACGACGCCGTCGCCGCTGCCACGATGTGGCGCGTGATGCCCCCTGGCATGGACACCTCTGCGCACAGGGCGTCTCCGGCGAGCCCTACAGTGACTGGCAGGTGGCGCGCGGCCATCTCTGACTTCGCATCAGCTCGCGCGGGAGGCGGCGGCGTCAGAGGCGCGTTAGCCCTTCGGGGTCCTAGGGGCGTGGAACCCCAACCCCCCCCCCCCCCCGCGCGAGTCTGCAGCGTGCAGTGAAGGTTGGAAGCCACCTGCGGGGGCCGAGAACGAGCCACCGGCGAGAGACGCGCGCGGTTAGCGGGTGCCCGTTGCGCTGGCGCCCGAGTCCGCCTCTAACACGGGTGGCAGCGCGCGGTCCGCGCACGAAGGACGCCAGTCTCGGTCCCTGGGGTGCGGATCCTCACCACCCCTCCTGTCGCGGGGGCATTGTGACGCCCGAAGGATTAGTCGCTGGTCCAGGTCTGGCGGCCGGGGGGCCGGGTGGCGAGGTATGAGCTGAGCCCTCGGCCTGAGCGCCCTTCTCCCGGTCCGCGCTCCTCCGGGTCCGCGCTCCTCTGCCCGCCTGTCCCCGACGCGAAGGAGCGACCTCCCTGAAGCTGCTCACGGCAGGCGTCAGTCCCCGAGGTAGCGGTTCCTGGGGGTTCTCTCTGCAGACGCAGCCAGGAGGCCCGCAGAGGAGCCGTCCCCAGCCTTTGCCGGCCGCCTGGCCGCCGTTTGTCCCTGCATCCGCTAGGATAAGCAGCCTCGCCAGCGGACGTCCGCCCACGGACAGCGCGTCGCGGGCTGTACCCGTGGCGGACACTCTCACCCACCTACTGAACTGCGCCCCGAAGGTCCGTCTGTGTCCGCGGGGAGGCGCTCTGCGCCCCACACCGAGGAGCAAGTAGAATGGAACTTGTCTGTATTTGTGCAAATTCAGGAAATTACGTGACACCAGTAGATTAACGGCGAGGGAGAAGCAAAGCTGTGAACGCAGCTGTGCGCCCGCGGGCGCGGCCTGGGCGCGGGGCTGGGCTGGGCGCGGGGCGCGGGGCCGCGTGCCCGGGACGCGCTGCTCCGCCGTGAGGCCCACGCGGGGAGTGTGTGCGGGTCACGCGGTGAGAGAGCGAGGACGCCCCGGTCTCCCGTCCCGGTCCCGGGGGAGCCGCTGCGGCCCCCCACAAACCCTTGGATGCGTCCCCCCCGTCCATTTCCATACGGGGCGCTGGTGACCAGACTGTTTCCCAAACCGTCATCTTCATTTTCCGTCTCCTCTTGTAACCCTTCAGCTCTGCGAATATCCCAGGATACGCCGCGAAGGTCCATTTCACAGCCGTCCACCCGGCAAATTCGGATCTTCCTGCAGCGACCCCCGCGCCAGACTCCGAGGTGCACCGGTGAGCGCGATCACTCAGTGCGCTCAGCCGCACGACGCGGGGAGCGGGGGGGGGGCTCGTAATTACGGCGATTCCATTAAGGGACAATTAGAGACTCACAGCCAATTTACATCCTTTAAAAAATGGGGCGTCGAGTCCAAAGAGATGGACGAGGTCGCTTCCCTCGGTTGTCGCCAAGAGGGAGGGGCGCGCGGAGGCGTTTAGGGCTCTGGCTCCGCGGGTGAACCGCGCCGCCTCCTGCCGGCCCCGCAGCCCCGCAGCCCCGCAGCCCTGCAGCCCTGCAGCCCCGCAGCCCCGCAGCCCCGCACACGCACCGTCCTTCTGCGGTGACCTCGCTGCGCGCGCGGGGCAGGCAGCATGCGACACGAGACACGCATTTGCTTTCTGCTGAGAGTCCCACACGTATTCCAACGCCACTTTGCCAACGCGCACAGGAGGCGACCGGCGGGCGGAGGGCTACAGCGGGCTTGGTCCCCGCAGCCCTGGTGAGGGGCAGCGCGTGACGGTCCGCTGTAACCCAGACGTGCAAGCCCGACCTCGCCAACGAGGGGACGCGGTTTCGAAAATGCAAACATAGCCTCGGCCAAGCCCAGGGGCCAGCGCTGTGCAGGCGGCAACACTGTCCCTGGAGGGTGGTGCAGACGGCGACACTGTCCAGGGAGGGTGGGCGTGCCTGTGAGGGGGCTTTCCTTTCTCCGGCGGGAAGCTGAGAGATCTGAATGGAGGAGACAGCTGTGCAGGCAGCGGGTCAGAAGCGGTCCTGTGCGTCTCCCAACTCCAGAGTAAGGGGACGCAGGCACAGCGCTGCTCCCCACCCTGCTCCCACCGCACCCTACGGCTCCCTGAGCACCCCTCACGGGGGAATGCAGCCTTCACGCGGGCTTGGGTTCCTGCGTCAACAGCCATTGCCCACACAAAATGAAAACATATATATATATATATATATATATATATATATATATATATATATATATATATATACTGCTTCATGGTAATCACAGCATAAAAACAAAACCGCTTTGGATTCAGGTGCTGTGTGTGCCGTGACTTCTGCCACACACGGGCACCACACTGTGTATGTGATTCAAATAGCAGTAAATTCACAGCAGAATTGCCACAAGCCGTATGTCCCCGCGGAGACAGAGTAGTCTCCAGGCAGATGTCCTTCCCCAGCCCGGAGAGGTGACTCTCCCTCGGCGCCCCTCACACCCTGGTCCCCCCCACGTCACGGAGATTTTGGGTCATTCAGCTGCCTCTCTGCAGCCCCATCTCCTTTCAGCCGCATCTTCTGTATCCTGAGCACCTACTTTAACTTTAGGCACGGAGTAGATCTCAGTCAGTGACACTGATCGCAGGGTAATGCATTTCATGTGATAAACGAAACTGGATTCGAGTCAACGAAATAAATGAAACAGTGCACACAATGACTGATCGTTCACAGTCTATCTTCTGCATTCTCTCTGGGACTCTTGTGTCACGAGTCCCAGGACAGATGAGGGCATGTGTTTTTATGTTTATTGTATTTTATGTTTATTTTATGTTTATTGTCATTTTTTCTTCTTCTCTGTATTGTAGTGTCTTACGGGAAGAAATGGCCGTTGACCTCTTCCGTCACCAGGCGCCGCTGTCCCAAATGGTCACAACTGTGAGACCCTACAACCCCTTCAACAAGAAGGAGAAGGAAACCGTAGGCTACTGAGGAGCCCCTCGCCCCCGGAGCGAGGCTGCTGGAGCTCAGCCTGGGGGCGGCGCTGTGCCCGGCGCGGTGGGAATAAAAAGCTGGGGTGCGCCCCGAGCTCCCACAGAAGTCGCCTGAGGTCGGATGCTCGTCCCTGATCGAGGGCTGATTCAGTGCAACTCATGATTAATATTTACCACAAAAGACCCCGGATTGCCCACATTAACGCTCTCCTGACAACGGGGATGCTTCGATTAAGTGGGGTTTGAGGGAGCAAACGGCCGACCCGTGGGGCGCGGGGTACCTAGTACGCATGCGCCGCATTCGGATCTGCGCGCCGTGGCTGTCCGTGCGGTCCTCCGGCTTCGTGTCACGACGATCCCTACGCGTCCCTCCCAGACGCGGGTGGGACACCACGCGCTGCTTTGATCCGATGGCCTCACCTGGCTTTTCACTCCGCGTGGTCTCAGCACACTCACAGCTGCTGCCCCCGAAGCGGTCCCCGTCTCACCCTCCAAACCGGCCCCTCACGCTGGGAGGATGGACGTGTGTCATACCTGCTGGCCCCAGGTGCACAGGAAGAGGCCGACTTCCTGTGTGCCGCCCACCCCATGGCCGCCACCCAGTGCCGGTTTCCAGGGCGGACCCCACCGGTCGCACCCCGTCAGCTGTGAACGAAGTAGCTTCACTTCCTCGCAGGGCACAAACCCTAAGGTGTCTGGATAAACCTGTCCTTCCCGCGCTGGCAGACGTGTCCATGTGTCGTCTGAGGGCACAGCCATGGGACACGAGGTAGAGGACCTCACAAGGTGCTGGGCGGAGAGTCCAGGAGAGCTGCCTGGAGGAGGGGGGTGGGTGGAGTCCCCCAGTGCTGAGCCTGGGTTCCCAGGCAGAGCTGAGAGCTTCAAGGCAGGTCTCCGGGTGGCCTGGGCGGGACACGCACTGGCCAAGGACAGCCAAGGAGACACGGATCAGAGAGGCCGGCGAGGGGGTGTAACCAGACCACGGAGCACGTGGTCTCAGCTCCGCCTTTAGCATCTGCAAACCCAAGTCTGCGTGCTGGGTAAACATCCCCCAGCATTTAATAGCTTAGGCCGCTGCTCCATACTCAGGGGCAGTGCCACAAGTCCCCCTGACAGAGCCACTGAAAGGCACAGTGTCTGGGGCTGGACGTCCTGGGGGCCGGCGCTCAGCCACCTGACAGCACTGTGAGGAACGCAGGTGCCTGGCTCGAGCGGAGAAGCGGGGCCGAGCTACAAGTTCACAGCCGTTTCCAGCCCTGGCAGCGAGGACCCAGCCGGCGTCTAAGGAACTGTGGCCCTCTGGTCCCCTCCGCTCCCTGTGACTCCGGCTGCTGTGGCCTCCACTCGGGCTGAGCCTTCAGGGCTCCGTGTCCGCCTGACACTGAGCCCCACTCAGTGTGGACGTGGCAGGAGAAGGGGCAGTGACGGGACACCCTTAAAACCTGATGAAGGTTCCCAAGGGCCTTTGTTCACGTGGGTTTCAATTTTGATGTCTTCTGCATTCGATATTAAAACGGAGACATTAAAACATCTGCATTCATTCATTTAAAAACCATGAAATGACTGTTTCAACCGGCAGAGAAGCCAGTGGAGGAGCGAGAGTCACGTCCAAACGCCAGACGCTGGAGGAGGGTGGGCCCGAGCTCGCTGCTCGCATGCAGCTCCCTCTGCCCCGTGGAGATCCATGCACCATCGGGGGAGGGAGGGCGCCAGCACGGCAGGGCAAGCTTGTCCTCCTCCCTGAGGACACCCTTCTCATCTCTAACCCGCCCTCGCCCTGAAAACAAAACAAACGAACACACAGAATGACTAAACCTAGTCATGGTTGGAGAGAAGTTTGACCTTTACTTTACATCATAGAAATAATCTCAAAATGCATCCAAGAGCTAAACAGAAGATCTAAAGCAGCAAAGCGAGAACATTCTTAGAAGAAACCATAGGAGGAATGCTTCAAGACGGGGGATTTGCCGACGACGGGTTGATAAGTCGGTCGACGTCAACACTAGTGACTTCTGTGCGTTGAAAGACACAACCCACGGGGTGAACGCACCCCAGGGAAGGGGGGGAGATCTCTGCCAATCATACGCCTGCTGAGCCGTTACCATCGGGATCTATACACAGCTCCTACCGCTCAACAACAAAAATTAAACACCTCAATTAGAAAAGGGACCAGGGCCGTGAAGAGACATCGCTCCGAAGAGCCACCCAGAGGGTCACCCAGCATGTGAAAATGGCTTGATCCTTAGGGACACACAAATCCAAACCAGCACGAGAGGTCACCACGCACCCGTCAGACGAGCTGCTATTTAAACAAGAAAGGAGGAAAAAACAGAATGCCGGGTGCGGGTGCGGATGCGGGGAGATGGTGCGGAAACAGCGCGGACAGGGCCCGGCCCCTCCGCCGGACCCCGCGGCCGCCGCGGCCCCTGAAGAAGGCCGCGTCTGCTCCCCGGGCGCTCCCGGCGACGCTCGGGTGCGCCACTTCGCACGATGCCGCCTCGCCCTGTTGTCGGCGGCCAGGCGCAGGTCACCGTCGCCGCGAGGCGCGAGTGAAGCTGCCAGCCCTCGGGTCCCTAGGGGCCAGGATGCCCGTGCTCCCCGCAGCCCGCTGGGCGCCGCTAGTGCCGGAGACACGGGAACAGCGCGCACCGGGTCCCGGGTCATTCGGATACAGGTGAACGAGGCCTCGAAGCGAGAGCTCGTCGCCCCCGTTTTCACGCTAGATTGGAGGGTCCCAGCTCTGCACACCTGGCGGCCGGCTGTGGCTTCGAGCACCTGCCACCTGTGCGCGGAAAACAGCGACGCAGCAGGGGACCGGCTCGCGGAGCGCGGGAGGGCGCGCAGCGGGGCGCGCCGCAGGGTCCCCGAGAAGCCGCCTAGGGGGCGCGCACGGCCGCCTGCGCCAAGCCGGGGCCCCGGGGAGACCCACGGGGCCCCGAGAGGCTGCGCTGTGGGTGCAAATCCCGGTTTCAGAGGAGGGAACGGGGGAGCCTGGAGAAAATCGTGCAGAAGCTGAGCCTGCGGGCTCCAGCCTGCAAAGCGGGGCGTCCCTGGAGCCTCGGGGGGGGGTCCCCCAGGGGGCCGCGCATGGGGGCGGCACGGGGCGGGGCGCTCTCCAACCTCGCGTTTTCCATCTTCCCAGAGGCGCCACGGACTTCGCTTCTTTTGGGCTGTAGAGCGAATTACACTAACACGCTGCCCGCGACAGCCGCGCGGTTACGGCCCCGCGCGCGCTCGCGCGCGGCGGGGGGACACGTGGCCGTCCACCCCGCAGTGGGCGACAGTGCAGCCAGGGCCGCAGGCCCTCTCTGTCCCCAGCGGAGAACGTAGACCAGAGAGGACTCGGAGCTGGGGACAGTCTGAGCTGGTGGGCGGCGGCCCCAGGGTAGCCACAGGCAGCCAGCCCCCCAGGGCCCCTCCCCCAAAGGCAAAGGCAAAGCCCCCGGCGGCCCCGAGCGGGACCACATCGGCCTGCTTCCCGGGAAAGGGGTCCTGTCAACGCCGCCGGTTCCGCCGCTATCCGGACGCTTCCATCAGAAACGCGTTTTTGTGTGTAATGAATGAATCGCCTCCACTCGGCGGAAAATCACTTTGCGCGTTATCGCCGCGATCGGTGACTCCGCCGGCCCTTAATGGACTGGCCCCGATCGGTCGGCGAGTCATTAAAAAGCTCAGTCCCCGCACAATGGCGCGGGGTGCGCGGCGATCCGCCCGCGCTCCACGCAGGCTTACCGGCCCCGGCCTTAATTTTGCTCATTCGTCTTAATTTTTTGTAATCATTTTTTTTGTAAGGAGGGTCTAACATCAGGCTTGCTTCCCTGCCTCTGACAGATCCAATCTAGCAGATAATTACCATAATGAAATTGATGCTTTAGTGTGCGGGAGAGAATTTAATTTACTCAGACATCCTACAGCACAATGCCTTCCCGAAGATATGCGGATTTAAGTTTTTCAGAAATTAAATTTTACTATTTAACATGATTACTTATGTTGAACATCATTAACTAGCTTTTTTAACTGGTTGAAATAATTACAAGCGCACTTACGGTGTCTAAAATCCAGAGTGCGCTTTAAATATGGGTTCAGGGTCCATGAAATGGAAAGAAAATCTTGAGCTGGTTTTTTCTCCCCCTCTGCCGTCTGCCCAGAGCCACTGTTTCAAACCCGCGGAGAAGGGCTCAGAAGTGCGTTCCTTCACGATGCCCTCACGCGTGCTTTAACACGAGCACCGCTCCGGGCCGCCCTGGGGTTTCGGGTCCCTCGGTGTGACCCAGGGCAGGCGTATCGGTGACAAGGGTTAGAAGAAACAGAAACGCATGTGGGGACCGAGTGACAGTGGTTTTTTTTTTTTTTTTTAAGACCTGGAGGGGAAAAAAAAAAAAAGAAAGAAAGAAAGAAAAAAAAGGAAAAAGCAAGCAAGCAGGAGAATTCCAGGCGCACACTCCGGCCGGACGCCAGGCCGTGGGGACAAGCCGGCGGGAGGCAGCCTGACTGACCCCCGGCCGGGAAGCCGCGGCCCCACAGGCCTGGGTGCAGAACTGCTTGTCACTGCCCCTCACCCTGGGTCGACTGAATTCCCAAGAGTTCCTCAATCCTAAACGTGAAGTGAAACACCCGACAGGAAATTTCTGGACAAAGCCAGCCCCGAAGTTCCCTTTATCCAGCCCCCCTGCCGGGCCCCGTTTCCTCCTGGGAGCACTTTCGGCGAAGCCCTCCCCGTTCCCGCGTCCTGGCGGGTCCTGTGACCGCTCGGGCCACCGCCGGGGGATTGCCCAAGGGTCCCGACCGAAAACCCCCTGTCCCTCAGCTGAGGAAGCTGGCGGCGGGCTGGCCTCAGCGGTGGGGCTGACCTCGGTGGTGGTCCCGCCCCAAGGGGCTTCTGGATGCCACGGGCAGGCCGTCTGCTCTGTCCCTCCCGGTGTCTGTGGGGTCAGACTGTTGGGTTCCAAACGCATCGGTTCCTGGCGAAATTATGGTGTTTCATCAGAGAGTCGAGGTCTCTTCGAGCCATTCCATAAACAGGGGGAAAAAATGCCAAGATTGAAAACCACCGCCATCGGTAGGCATGAGAAGGGTGCCTTCTGTCCTCCCCACGCACTCACCTCTCCCCGGCAGCTGCTCGGTTACTTGACAGCGTACATCTAGTTTTACGTGTGGCCGTGTGTGTTTATTCCTAAGCCATGAGGGACACACAGGAAGCAAAAATGCAGGCGGTACCGACTTGCGGCTAGGTGGTCTCCTTCCACAGCGGATGAGCGGTTGGCATCTGTGCCGGCCCCTGTCACCACCGTCCCCCGCCCGGCCCCCTCCGCCGGAGCTGGCCGGGCCACTTGGTGAGGCAGATGTGCCCACACGTAGTGGGGTTTAGGTGACACTAGTGTGCAGACAGATAGAGCTATCATCATAGATAATGATAGCTAATAATTTTGGAGACCGGACACTGCGCCAGGCATGGCTCTGAGTGTCCCACATGCGCAGGCGACCTGCTCACAGGGCGCTGTTACTGTTCCATGTCACGGTGGGGACAGCCACGTGGAAGGAGCTTAGTGCCACTACTCCGGGTCGCACAGTTAGCAAGTGGCTGAGCGGGGATTTGAACCCAGGACGCTGGCACCTGTGTGCCCGTTGGCTGCCGGGCTGTGCCCACCGGGCAGGTCGGCTGCGCGCCGAGCTTCGTCCGTCTCCACCGCGCCAGAGGCCGGGAGCGCTGCCGTCGGCGTGGCTCGGCGATCGCGTGACGCCAGGTGCTCACCTCACCGAGGATGCCGGAGCGCGAGGGGTGCCGGGTGAACGCCGTCGGCTCCCCGGGCACCAGCCCCGCTCGTGTCTGCAAAGAGACGCAGGCGTCGCGCGGGCCTGCGTTGCGACCCCTGCGCGCTGCGATCACTTTATTCTCCATCGAATATGCTCTCCGAGTCCCACGGGTCCTGGGCGCTCCCGGCTCGGCCCCGCCGCGCCCTCCCCCACCCTGACCACACGGGCTCAAGCCAGAGCTTCCTCTTTCCACGCCGGAGGGGCTCTTCCCAGGGTGTGGGCTCCTAACTTCTGCCCACGGAGAGGCAGCTCTGGGGCAGTCCAGGTTAACCGTGTCACTGCCGGGCCTTGCCTGTGACCTCGGCCACCGTCCGCAGGCTCAGCTCCGTGCTGTCCAGCCACGCGGCGTCGGGAGCGGGAGACAGCGCCTCCAGGCCTGGCTGGGGAGGGTCCCCCAGCTGGAGGGGGCGGGGCCACTGGCGCCCTCCATCTGGTCAACCCTAGGGGGTCAGGGGCTTAGGAGGCTGGGACTAGATGGCCTGCGTCTCATTCCTGCTTGGAAAAAAGCCACAGAGCCACTAAGAGTCCTCAGCGGGGTTTCGTGGGTTCGTCCCAGGGAATTGGGGCTGGGGACAAAGCACCCGTGGGGGCCGGAGCTCGCCCCACCTGGCGCCGTGGCTGCCGACATGCCCCATAATGAAACGGCACTGGGGACACTGCTGAGGGTTCGTTTGCAACCGAGGTGGCCTGGGGTGTAGCCACCTCTCAGTCCAGAGTCACCAGCAAAGAAACTTCCAGGGATTTAGAAGCAAGGAGGTTCCGGCCGGTGTTGACAGGGCCACCCCAGGCTGATTTGGAGGCCCCACCTTCTCTGAGCAGGCCCGCTTGCTGACACCACATGGAAGACGGCCGCTTCCAGGAGCTAGCGGGTCCCACACCGTCCTTCACTGGGGTCCTCGCACCCGGCCAGACACTGGCACACAGCGGGTGCCTGGAAACACGAGGTGAATGAATGCGTGATGAATGAATGAATGAATGAATGACTATGGAAAGATGACTGCTTTGGGGTTTTCCAGTTGGTCCCCTGGCCGCCCTTGCTGCTCATCCCGTGACCTCTGGCACGGGGTGGTGACAATCAGGAGCTAAGGAGGTGGGGTTCGGACGGACGGAGTTGCTGGAATTTCTGAGGAAACTGACACTGAGACTTGGGGAGTTTTGCCCCGAAGTTCGCAGCCGGTCACCGTCAGGGCTCGTGGGAAGCCCGGGGTCATCGACCCCAGGTTTGCTGTTTCCCACCCGACAGCCAGCGCCCCTCACACGGGACTCTGCGCCTTCCCCCGGCCCTGGAACCCGGACAGCCACGGGGCGCGCGACGCTGGGCGGGCGAGGGACGCTGGCCAGCACCGGTCACCAAGCCGTCCGCCACCACGGCCTCATCACGGCCCCTCCTGTGGACGTGCATGTGTGCATGTGTGCATGTGCATGTATATGTGCGTGCATGTGTGCACATGCGTGTATGTGTGCGCATGTGCGTGAGTATGTGTCTGTGTGTGTGCATGTGTGCACGTGTGCACATGCGTGTATGTGTGAGCATGTGCGTGAGTATGTGTCTGTGCACGTGTGTG
This sequence comes from Macroglossus sobrinus, assembly GCA_004027375.1. NCBI lineage: Eukaryota > Metazoa > Chordata > Mammalia > Chiroptera > Pteropodidae > Macroglossus > Macroglossus sobrinus. The sequence goes on along the minus strand of PVKZ01004187.1, from coordinate 238 downwards.
TGCATGTGTGCACATGTGTGTGTGAGCATGTGCGTGAGTATGTGTCTGTGTGTGCGTGTGTGCATGTGTGCACATGCGTGTATGTGTGTGCATGTGCGTGAGTATGTGTCTGTGTCTGTGTGTGCGTGCATGTGTGCACATGTATGTGTGTGCATGTGTGCACATGTATGTGTGTGCATGTGCATGAGTATGTGTGCGTGTGTGCATGTGTGCACATGTGTGTATGTGTGAGCATGTG